>JAYMSF010001291.1:0-12399 GCA_036897335.1 Silene vulgaris
TGGGTGTGAGGGGTTGGGGAGGGGGGTGGTTTTTTTTTAATATTAAAAAAACCCCCCCCCCCCCCCCCTTCTCTCCCAACACATCCACACCACTACCACCAGCATGAAGGTATATATGGTAAACATCCGCGCTTGAAAGTGGAAAATGGTTAGTATACATGGCCACACTAAAAAAAGGTATGGGTTGGAGAGTGAAAACTAGAGGTTGTTGGAGTCTTCAAGTAGATGAAAAGGGGCGGTTGCAAGTTACAACTGTACAAGGGATGGTTCTTGCTGTGTAAGGGCTGATGAAGGATGAGTAAAGGCAGAGTGAGGAGCAGTGAAGGGGACAGGAACAAGAAGGTGATTATGAGAAATTTTGGTAGTGGGGAAAGTAACGGTGTGCTAATGAGAAGAGGGAATGCCATCGGATGTGGCAGGGGACTGGGAGGATATGAGAAGGGGAAGGGAGGATGGAGGCAGTGGCTGGGAGAAAGAGTGTTCTCATGTTAGCCTCTAATAAACCCCAACATATGGAAACCCACGTTTTGAAAGTTAATTAAAAAGAGAAATTGAAGCAATTTTTCTTACTGTTTGTGGCGAGTGATACACTAGTCATTTGTTGGCAGAGGTACGGTCGTACGGATATGATAAGCAAAAATTACTCCCTTCTTGTTTGCCTCTAAAACAAGATAATCTGTTTCGACAAGTATTTTATATGAATCTTGTATAAACGCTTTGTTTGCTGGAGTGCTTTCAAGCAGGGTTACCTAATTCGCTAAATATACTTTGATTTACATATGCGATACATAATTAATTCAGTGCCTGATACATCCGATTTAATGAAACATTAGTATGAACATGTGCAACTAATTTGCGATTCTATGGGATTAGAGCGGATTCAATACTTGACTTTTAAGTATAAGACAGTCACAAGAGGTCTGTTATTGGAGATTAGTGAGATTGAAGATCAAGTATGAGAAGTGAAGGATGATAGAGTAGTGAAAGACATGCTGAAGGGATCAGTGAGGGAAAAAAAGTAGGAAAAAGGGCAAATAATTTCATTGCAGTTTCAATATAAAGCCAAAAGGTTAACTATTGATTTAGTCTTCACGATAACCAATGTGAAACAATAAAGTTTGTATAAGGTGATCAAAAGATACGGAAAACATAACATACTAGGTAACAAAGGGAATGAGACAAAATTTCCATTTCTATCATGTATTTTCTTATATTTTAATGGTGGAAATGTATCTCAATTAGTAATTACGTGCCTCTATATTTTGGCTTTCATTTATTCTTGCTGCTACATATCTATCTAGTATGGCATAAACTGAAGTTTGTCCCCATAGCCCCATCTGAAACCGACCTCACTGTTGCTGTCATTTCCCATCACCTCTACCTTCCAACCCTCCTCAACATCGTGAAAATTATAAATTTTGAGCGTCAAATTCAGATCTATATAGAAAATACCTCTGCCCTCCAACCCTCCCCAACTTTTTGAAAATTATAAATTTTGAACGTCAAATTCAGATCTATATAGAAAGTAATGTTCTAAAATTAAGTGTACCATTGAGATTGACGCAGATTCTCTAGTCACTGCCCGTTTTTCTGGCTGAAATGGTAAGGTTAGCCGTAGGCGGTTAATAGGTTATAAGGGTAAGCAAACACATTTGCTTTTAATTATTTACCCACTTGCTCAACGGGTACGAGCGAGTCATTGTAATCTATATGACATGAATCTGTTTTGGCCTTCTGAAATATACGGAGTACTGGGCCAGAGGCGGAAATTCCAAACATTCTATTCTAGTCATATCACCAGGAGTCTGGAGATAATTAAATTTTGATACTTGCTGCAATGGGCCGGTGTAAAAATTCAGCATATTCTAGTATCTTGCAATTGGTCGGAATATGCTCTTTTCTCACATACTCCCTCCTAGTCGCTCATTTCTTCCCTATTTCCTTATTCATGCTAGTCAGATTTTCTTCCCCCTTTCCTTTTTTAGAATGTTTTATGTTGTATAAATTTAATTGCATGTGGGGTAGAGTGTTTTGTGTGGGGTCCAAAATCAATTCCTTATTTCTTGTGCAAAGCAGAAGGGGGGAGAAATGAGTGACTACGGGGGAGTATTGAATTGTTGCATGCAATTGAAGAATGTATTTTTTTGAGATTATAAAGAATAAAGAGTATTGGGCTAAGGAGGAAATCTCCAAGTATTCTATATAGTCACATTACAAAAAGAGAATTAACTTTTGATAACTTTTTTTTAGATTATGTGCTGCAATGTGCCGGTTTAAAAAGGACCGCATACTTTAGCAACTTATATTGTTCGCAATATGCTCACATGTTGAATTGCTGCATGTAAATGATGTAATTAAAGAGTGTAGTTTTTGAGGAGTTCAATTTTTACTAGTCCGCGAGCCAAGTTGAATGTTACCTTAAGTGTCCACTCAGATAAAGCTCTCTATCGTACTAATCTGAAAATTTTCTGTTTGTTCTTGTTGCAGGCGGCTCAAATTAAGCATAATGTATCACGATTTTCTGGTTTTGTATGGCATGACGATGAGGTAAACTACTTCACTACCTTAGTGCCCTCCTTTTCAACACAAAAAAACTACTACATAATGTAGTGGATTAACATGTCGCTAATATGCCTTGTCATCTTTTGTGTATGTTCTTGGTTTTTTTTGCTCAATTTAAACTTAGTGTGAGGAACTAAGCTAATCGAAATCCTTCCTCTGTGATTGTCATTCGTGTCAAACAGAGAACAAAGCAATTATTTACATGTGCCTGCTCGCCATCTTTTAGTGATTAGTCACTTATCTGGAGGCAGTCATATGGCCATCCCAAATCTTTCCTATATTGATGGATTTTTAATTTTGCTTGTTGGAGGGAAAATGGGTCCCTCCATTTCCCTCCCTCTTCATTTCTGTCGATCCCATATTGGCATATTGCTATCCAAATAAGGGAGATTGCTTCCCTTCTTTTTCCTCTAAATCCTTCTCTTCAAACAAAGGACATATATGTTTTCTTAGGATATATACAAATGTCTACATAGTAAGGTGTGTACACAACTTGACCTATAAGCTTCATCTAATTATACAGATCATTTTTCACTGCTTTTGCATTAAATGTTACTGCACTTAATTCGAAGTGGTAGCTGGAGCTCTTATATTATCAAGTATCGTTGCAGGAGAAACAAAAGCTGAAAATAAAGGAGAAACTTGACAAGATAGTCAAAGAGAAGTTGCTGGAATTTTGTGATGTGCTCGATATCCCAATGAACAAGGCCTCCCCTAGAAAGGTACGCCCAATGAAATCAGACTTTGGGTTCTTTTTCTTTTTCTAATTTTGAAACTTGTGATCATTCCAATTTTCTCCTGCTCTGGGTAATTCTTATTGTTATATTTTGTTTTGGCCTGAGAAGCAAATTGAGACATTGAGTGTTGAGTAGTTAAAAACTTTCAATTTTCACTCCGGGTCATTCGAAAAGCCTCTTTGTGTTGCTAACACAAGGGTAATGCCTGCGTACATCCGATGCCCCCCCCCCTACCCTGCAACTTGTGGGAACCCTCGAGGCACTGGAGTAACGTTGTTGTTGTTTGTAGTACTCATATGCCTGTCTTCATTGACAGTCTGGCAGATGAAGGCCGGTATTGAGTTATGTTTTGAAGTATTTGAGTGTTGAACTTCATGGATGTGATGTTGCTAACTTCTATTTTACTTTATGTCCATTTTTGTTTTTTATCGAACTTCCGTGGATACCTTAGTGAGTTGAATTCGTTACATTTTTGCTGTGAAGGAAGATATTGTTGCCAAGCTGTTGGACTTTTTGATGGCTCCTCATGCTACAACTACTGTTTTACTTGCTGAGCAAGATCAGGTTTGTCTCATAGAGTCAAAGTTGACAGATGTACATTTGTTTTTGTCTGCTTACAAAATTTAATTTTACTTGGTTAAAAGCTGTGTTGACATTTGGCATCACTCTTTTTCAGGGCAGAAAGCGCAAGAGGCCTGCCACAAAATCAGGATCTACTTCAGTATCGCCCAAAGGCTCTAGCAAGGTTCTCTCTTTTCATCCTACGCCTGTTGTACTTCCTGATCCCTTGAAATAAAAATAGGTGTAGCATTTGAAAAGGTGTGAAACGATGACACAAGGCACGCGCCTACTCGATTTAAGGAACATTTATTGCATATTTAAAATTTTGACCACTCACTTGTACAGTAAATGTATACTCAGTAGTAGATTATACTCCGTAGGACTGTTGACTGCTTATTTCTTCATAGAGAGCTCCTTCATACCTTAGTAGATATAACCATGTAAAGATTACAAAGGGAAAAGCAGAATTATGACCCCTTCCCATCAGAAATTAAATTATCCTCCTATGCTGGCACCCCTTAACCACGGCCTCGAGCCACAAGGGGAACACGTTACCCCTGCTCAGGGTTGCCTTTTCAGTTTTTCATTAGGAGTGTGGCCTTTAAGTAGTCAATTTATTCAAGAAGCATTTGGGTCATTACTTACTGTTAGTTTTTTAATTGAATTGCATGATTGCAGAGAAAAGAGAAAGTGGCTGAACAATTGGCTGATGATGAGTCTGAGGAAGAGGATGGAAGCGAGCACGAGGAAAAAGTGAACGGGACTGCCGAAAGATCAGAGGATGAGAATTCTGAGCATTCTGAGAGTGAAGAGAAAAATGAAGATTCTGAAGAAAAAACTGAAAAAGTGAAAGTGAGTGCAGGGAAATCAATGAAAGAAACTAAGAAAAAGACTCCTAGTATTGAATCTTCTGGTAAAACTACCAATAAAAAAGTTATCACTCCTAAGAAACCTAGATCAACGCCAAAAGGGACCTCCAGAAAATCATCTGCTAGCCGTTCAATGACCAGTGATGGCGATGACACAACTCCTAAGGTGTTCTCAAGGAAAAAGAAGACTGAGGAGCCAAAAAAGGAGAAAAAGAGTGAAGAGCCTAAGAAGGAGAAGAAAAATGAAGAGCCTAAAAAGGAGAAGTCCTCAGCTTCAAAGAAATCAAGTACCAAGGAAAAGTCAGGTAACTATCTGAGCTTGAGCAACATATTCTGAATGCTTTATCAAGCACCATTTAGAAGATTCTATTGATCATCTGGTTTCGTGCAAATGTGTCTGGAGAGATTCACTATGTGGTGATACAACACCATTTATAGATTACTCCATATATGATCCTACAGATTCTAAGTAAACACCATAGTACATTGATACGAATGTGCTCTAACTGGTTCACGATTCATTGAGAGTTGTGCCAATCCTGTGGTCCTAGACTCCTAGGTTGATGCTTGAGATTTTCTCTCCCCTTTCAAGTGCCTTAGCAATATGCCCCATAACCTTTAGAAATAGCTGCTTGTGAGAAGTCATTTTCAGAACCAGAAATATATAATTAAGTAGGTGTTAATACATGAAAAGTTTTACCCTAGAAGTTAGAAGAGAAGTTTACTGTGTGGGATCTGTCTTTTTGTCTCTGAAGGCACCAAAGCTGTAAAAGGAAAAGGGAAATCCAAAGAAGAGGAATTGAAGCCGAGTGATGATGAACTAAAGAAAGCAATTTGCGACATTCTTAAAGAAGTTGACTTCAACACGGTGAGTTTCAAAACATCCTTGCTTTAGCATTCTATGAAAGAACAAGACTTGTATAGTTGTATTTATAGTGAGTCCGTCTCTTGTTGTCTACCATACATATATTGGTGTTCAACCATGATGATTATACCAAGTTGCAGCTCTTTGAAAAAGTTTACTACCATCATCTCCCTTGTGTATTAAGCCATTGTGCTGAATGGTGAGATTGAAATACATATATTGCTGCATGAAATTAATCTCTAGACCACTGAAATCAAAATAAGAATGTGGATAATGTTAACATGCCGTGGATTGTTACATTTTAGCTTCTCTGATATGCTTTTCATCTGGAAATGTCTACAGGCAACATTCACGGATATCCTGAAGCAGCTTGGTATGTCCTCTTCTGTTGACCATTGTCCTCTTTTGACCTACTAGATATGGCACATTTTATTATTAAAGCACAACTGCCTCCATGTCATGAGATGACATCTTCTGCACTGATCTTAATATTACATATATACCAGGGTATTGAATATGGGTTACAAGGCTCAAAACACTACCACGACAAAGATTGTCAATGTTACCATGACTAGCTTTTTCGGCAGTTTCAGCCACATTTATTATGACCTAGATTAGGCTGCACCATGACTGAGATCAAGGTTTCGAAGGTTACCAATTACCACGACCTTTTCTTGATCAACTCTATGACTGAGATTTAAGACCATGAGCTGAATATACATTGTTCAATTATACTTACACGGGGCTGGCCACCTCCTCCTAGGGAATTTTATCCTAAAATTAGTTGGCAAAAGGAGAAGCCCCTTGAGTTTTAAAGTGACCAACACTCACCTCTGTTCTCAATTTGAGACAAAAGTGGGCGAACATTTCATTTTAGGAGCTGCTCCAGAAGCATACTTGTATCTACTGTTACTAACAGAAATTTCTTCATTCCTGCAGCCAATCAATTTAGTACGGATCTTATATCAAGAAAGCAATCAATCAAACTTATGATACAAGATGAACTCACAAAATTAGCCGATGAAGCTGACGAGGAAGAGGGAGATGAAGAGGATGCTGAAAAAGATGAAGCCCAGCCCTCAGCTAAAAAGGTCAAAACCTGAAGTATAATAAGGGGGAGGGCAGAATTGTGTAATAGATGTAATTACCAGATAGTGCCTCTTTTCTCCCCCTTCCCCCGGGTTCCGCCGGGGAAAATAGAAATAGATATTTTGTTAACTTCTAGTTGTGCCTCATGAGTCATGATGACCAGTTTGTCTGTACAATTAGCTGTAATTTGTTGATATTTATTGCTGGTACGCAAACTAGGCTTTCAAAGTTATGGCGCAGGATACAGTTATGATGTATACTCGTTTATGAATGAATATGTAGGTTTTACATTTCAAGCCTCCTGATTATTAACAGACCATTTCTGGGCCATGCAACTATGCATAACTCACTCAATATTCTGGTTTATTATTTCTCGGTGAAGTGAGTAAATATACGTAAAACCGTGTTGCTGACATGTTTTGAATTTGAGTATGACCCGATAAAACACTTGATGAGTTCATGTCCTGCCCTAAAGCGATATTTTAAGTCAGATGTTTTCTAGATTATGGGTTCAGTAAAAATGATTTGGACAATTCAATCGAGGAAATGAGATCAAGGATGTGGTGGCACGAGCGTCAGATTTATCATAATAGCGCTGAATCATTTGAAACAATGGAGACGATTTAATTAACTCGACTTTGTGGTCTTTGATAATTGACTTCTGCGCACTATGTAAATAAAGAGGAACTCGGCTCTCACTCAAGAGAGAGATGTTAATTCAAGGACAACTCTTCCACAACATCGAAAGAGCAAAATATCATCCGAATATAATGAAAAGCCACAACACAAATTAGACACAAATAGGACTTTTATTCAAGTTGATTACGAGTTCATCAGACCAAACACAACTTAAAAACCAGAGGAATGTTAGTTATCCTCATAGAATGAAAGGGAAATAGTTTTAACGATTATAACCTCACACAAGAGTACTAACAAAGCCAAATGGGATTCAAAAACCAACATAGTCAATACATCTAAACGGCTCAGAAACCACCACGAAGACGGAGAACAAGGTGGAGGGTTGATTCCTTCTGAATATTGTAGTCAGCCAAAGTGCGCCCATCCTCCAACTGTTTTCCTGCAAAGATCAACCTCTGCTGATCTGGAGGAATGCCCTCCTTATCCTGAATCTTGGTCTTCACATTGTCAATGGTGTCCGAGCTCTCAACCTCAAGGGTGATGGTCTTTCCAGTCAGAGTCTTCACGAAAATCTGCATACCGCCTCTGAGACGGAGCACCAAATGGAGGGTGGACTCCTTCTGGATGTTGTAATCAGCCAAAGTACGGCCGTCCTCAAGCTGCTTACCAGCGAAGATAAGCCTCTGCTGGTCTGGGGGGATGCCCTCCTTATCCTGAATCTTGGTCTTGACATTGTCAATGGTGTCCGAGCTCTCGACCTCCAAGGTGATGGTCTTTCCAGTAAGGGTTTTGACGAAGATTTGCATACCACCCCTCAAACGAAGCACAAGATGAAGGGTAGACTCTTTCTGAATGTTGTAATCAGCAAGGGTTCGGCCATCCTCAAGCTGCTTACCAGCAAAGATCAGCCTTTGCTGATCTGGAGGAATACCTTCCTTGTCTTGAATCTTAGTTTTGACATTGTCAATGGTGTCGGAACTCTCGACCTCGAGAGTTATGGTCTTACCAGTAAGTGTCTTGACGAAGATTTGCATCTACACATAACCATAACCACTAATTAGACCTCAAAACACAAAAACCTACCAAAACAAATACATATAAATCAAGTATACAATGTACTACTCCCCCGTCTCAATTAAGAGCCCCTTCAAAACTTCAATTTCGAGCAAAATCTTCAATTGGTAAACTTAACCATGTGATCAATTCAACAATCAGTAGAGAAATAATCAAGTTTATCAATAGTAAATCGTTTAAGATCATTAAAACTAATATCTCCAGAAAATAATTGATCAAAACTTCAATAAAACAGCTACAAATTTATCTCTATTCGCGATTAATCAATTAATTAGGTAAAATATAGGAAAATAATCGACATCGTTGAGTAATAATCGCCGATAAATCAATGGTAATAAATTGACAATATAAACCCTTACAATTTAAAATCGCGATCCTAAATTCAATTAAAAAACAATAATCGAATTACAATTTAGAATTACAATTTAGAACAACATGAAATTAAAAGAAGAAGAGAACATTAATTAATAAGCGATCATAGAATTAAATAGAAGATTTATACCTTGAGAAGAGATTGATAATCGGAGAAGAATTGAGATGCTGATCAATTGATTTGGGGATTTCGTAATTGATTGTAAATTATGAGATGAAGAAACCTTAAGATGAAGGGGGTATTTATAAGGATTGTTTGCCGTCTTGTTAAGTAATCTTTTTTTTTTTTGGAAAAAAAATAAAAAGATTGTTTTGTGAACTTGGCTTGAAGAATGGGTGGATTCATGAAAGGGGGTTGAGATTATTATCCTTGGGAAACTTCTAGATCTTTGCTTGTGACCTACTCAACAACATTCTACGTAGAAGATAAAGAATATTACTAGAAGAGTTGGTTGGAGCTTTATCTTGGTCTCCTCTACAACAATTATGAAAATTTCTCTCGAAATCACAAGGAAAGTTCCTTGGATTAGATAAAGCGGTCAAAAAGATTTTAGGAACAACAAAGAATGTTTGAGGATGTTGGTATATGATAAATTAACATTTATCGAGCCTCGAAGAACTGTGAAAAATGGATTAATACTAGTTTTTTGGGGCTGAAATCGAGTAGGTTAACATAAGAAATGACCTCGGACATGTGGTAGAAAAACAGGGAGGTAAAGAAACATGGTCCATTACGACATTCTGAACAGCTCAAATTGAAGTGTATAATACACAGTTTTTTGGATTCCATGGTTCCGGAACAAAATTCTCCCAAAATCACACGGAAGGTTCCTCTTCTCATAAAAAGCGGCCACACAAATTTCGAGGTACAACGAAGGACATTTGGTGGTGTCGGTATGCAATAAACCAGCATTCATCGAACCTCAGATGATCGTGAAAAATGGAGTAATACTCGTCACTTGAGCTTGAAATCGGATTAGTTAACTCCTGAAATGACCTTGGACACGTGGTTGAACAATCGAGAGAAAAAAAACGTGGCCCCGGTACGACCTCATGAACTGCTCAAATTGAAGTGTTAATACACGTTTTTCGGGATTCCAGTGACCCAGAACAAAATTTTTCGTAAATCACACAGAAGGTTCCTAGGATCAGGTAAAGCGGCCATACTAAATTTGAGCAGTAACAAATGACATTTGGGAGGTGCCGGTATGCGATATACCAGCATTCGCCGAACTTCGAATAATCGTGAAAAATGGATTAATATTCATTATATTGGGCTGAAATCGAACATGTTAACTCCCGAAATGACCCCGGACACGTGGTAGAAAAATCGGGAAAAAAATAAATGTGGTTCGATACGACCTCCTTAACGACTCAAATCGAAATGTTTAGTACATGGTTTTCGGGATTCCGTGGTACCGGAACAAAATTCTCCCGAAAATTCACGGAAGGTTCCCCGCGTCATAAAAATCGGTCACATAAATTTTGAGAAGTAACATATGACATTTAAAGTTGCTGATATGCGATAAATCAGCCCGAGTCGGACCTCGTAACACCACGAAAAATGGATTAATAATACTTGTTATTTGGACTTAAATTGAATACGATAACTCCTGAAACGACCTCGAACACGTGGTAGAAAAACTCAGAGGAAAGAAACGTGGTCTGGTACGAGTTATGTCCTCTCGAACGGCTCAAATTGAAGTGTATAATACTCGGTTTTCGGGATTCCACGGTCAAAAACAAAATTATTCGGAAATCACATAGAAGGTTCACTTGGTCAGATAAAGCAGCTACATAAAATTTAAGAGGCAACGGAGAACAATTATGGGTGCTAGTATGCGATAAACTGGTATTCGCCCAACCTCGAAAAACGTGAAAAATGGATTAATACTCGTTATTTGGAGATGAAATCTAATAGCTTAACGGCTGACATGACCTTGGACACATAGTAGAAAACCGGGAGAAAAAGAAATGTGGTCCGTTACAACCTTCCGAACGGCTCAAATTGAATTATATGTACACGATTTTCAGGATTACAGGGTCGGAGAAACAAATTCTCCGTAAATCACACAGAAGGTTCCTAGGATCAGGTAAAGCGGCCACACAAAATTTGAGAAGTAACAGAGGACATTTGGGGGTGCTGGTATGAGATAAAATGGAATTCGTGGAACCCCGAATAAATGTGAAAAGTGGGTTAATATTCTTTACTCGTGGCTGAAATCGAATAGGGTAACTCTCAATGAGCCTGGACACGTGGTAGAAAAATCAGGAGAAAAATAAACGTGGTTCAGTATGACCTCCTAAAGAGCTCAAATTAAAGTGTATACACGATTTTCGGGATTTCAGGGTCCCGGAACAAAATTCCGTGTAAATCACACAGAAGGCTTCTAAAATCAGGTAAAGTGGCCACACAAAATTTGAGGAGCAACGGAGGACAACTGGGAGTGCCGGTATACGATAAACCAGCATTCGTCGAATCTTGGATAATAGTGAAAACTGGATAAATATTCGTTATTTGGGGCTGAAATCGAATAGGTTAGATCCTAAGATGACTCCGGACACGTGGTAGACAAAGCGGGAGAAAAATAAACGTGGTATGGCACGACCTCCCGAACAGTTCAAATTGAAGTGTAATACTCGGTTTCTAGGGTCACGTAACAAAATTCTCTGAAAATTACCCAAAAGGTTTCTCGGGCCAGGTAAAGCGGCGACACAAAACTTGAGTAGCAATAAAGGACAATTGGGGGTACCGGTATGCGATAAACTAGCATTCGTCGATACTCGAATAATCGTGAAAAATGGATTAATATTCGTTATTTGGGCCTGAAATCGAATAGGTAAACTCCTGAAATGACCCCGAACACATGGCAGAAAAATCAGGACAAAAGTAAACGTGGTTCGGTACGACCTCCCGAACAACTCAAATTGAAGTGTATAATACACGATATTCGGGATTCCAGGGTCCCGGAACAAAACTCTCTTTAAATCACACAGAAGGTTTATAGGATCAGGTAAAGCGGCCACACAAAATTTGACGAGCAACGGAGGAAATTTGGTGGTGCCGATATACGATAAACAGTATTCGTCGATCCTCGGATATTCGTTAAAAATTGATTAATATTCATTATTTGCGGCTGAAATCGAATAAGTTAATTAAATTCTAAAATAACCCCGAACACGCGGTAGAAAAATCGGGAGAAAAATAAATGTGGTCCGGTAAGACCTCCCGAATAGCTCAAATTGAAGTGTCGCCCAAAATGTCCTTCATTACTACTTAAATTTTGAGTCGCCGTTTTACTTGACTCGAGGAATCTTCTCTTTAATTTCCAGAGAATTTTGGGGGTATCGGTATGTGATAAACCAACATTCGTCGAATCTCGGTTAATTGGGTCTGAAATCGAATTGGTTAAATCCTGAAATGAACTCGGACACGTGGTTAAACAATCCGGAGAAAATGAAAAGTGATCTGGTACGAGTAATTACGATCTCTTGAATGACTCAAATTGGAGTGTACCAGAACAAAATTCTTCCGAAATCACACAGAAGGTTGCTTGGGTGCATTTTCCCTCCAAATGACATTTTCTAAATAAGGCAGTTAAATGTAAATGGTAATTAAGTGCATTCTCTT
>JAYMSF010001292.1:0-12398 GCA_036897335.1 Silene vulgaris
GGTCCGGTCCCGGTCCGAAATTTTTTTATTCCGGTCCGGTCCCGGTCCATATTATTTGCCAATTCCGGTTCCGGTCCGGTCCGGTCCGGTTTTGGACCGATGCCCACCCCTAGTGGCAGGTGGTGGTTGACTGCAAGGACGAAGCTAGGACAAAATAGGAACACGGGCCGATTTTTGTCTCGTCGATAAAAAATCGCCCTAGAAAAATTTACGTTAACAAAGTTGGTAAAAAAGAAAGAATACATAAAAAATTGTAGCTGTGGAGCTTCGAACCCGCAAACTCAATGCTGAGATTCCCACTTGCACAAAGTGCTAACCACTGAGCCATGATCACTTTAAAGGTAATTATGTGACGCAGCAAAAACTTATCATCACAATTTCACCCCGGGCCATGGCCCGTGCAGCCCAGGTGTAGCTTCGCCATTGGTTGACTGACGGTGGGAAGAGAGTTGGTACAAAAGGAGTAAATGAAAGAATTAAAATGAAAGGGTATAATGGTCATTCTCGTCCATGAAAAAGTAAAAACCGTCAATAAATAACACTACAAAAAGAAACAAAACAGGCGACCCTTTGTTTATACTACTAGTTTAAAATATGTGTAAAGTTGCATGGGCATATATAAATTAATAAATACGGAGTATAAATTTAATAAATAAATGAGACTTAAAAATAGTTACAGTTTACTATTAGGTTAAATCGACAACTGCAGAAGAACAATTATATTTGATACCATGTAAGAGTAAATGTTTTTCTCTAATTAATATAAGAATAACTAGATTTCATAGGTTCGGGGGGACGTGGAGGTCCGTTTTTGTTTTGGACTATCCGCCTCCAATTTCGGACTCACATTGCGTAGGATTGTTATTGTCGATTAGTATCAAACCCTGCATTTTGGTAACTTATTTAAGTAATTAGTTTGTTTGACCAATATTTTAATCGTTTATCTTTGTGAATGTGTTTGATTAGTAGCTTATTTAGTCATACTATCTTAAAACCGTGTAAAGTTGGAAGGGGCATATATAAATAATAAGGATAATTCATGTGGTACCCCTGTATTTTGAACATTTTCACGTGGTACCCAACTTTTTAGGAATGTGTTTATGGTACCCGTTGAACTTTCAAAACAGTGCACCATTTACCCTTGTTATGATGGCATTAAGTCCTTTTCCTTCCCCCCTCATATCTTTACTTTCCCCTTCATTTCCCTCATAAACTAGTAAACAATATACAGGCACTCTCTGTAACACCCCCATATACCAAAATGTTTTACCAAGGACCACTCAAGCATATAAGGGTGCTACCATATCGGTCGCCCGAGGTATTGAACACCAAATCAACAATAATGAAATACTTTAAAGATAAATGGTAAAAGTTACAAGTCTCCAAAACCCAACCAAACTTAAAACAAAAGTACAACTCGTTAAACTAAAGTACTACTGTGAGCTAGAACAAAATAATGACTCGTGATGAAAGCCCACCAACGCCCCGCGATCTAACACATCCATCATCAGCCATCAACAATCGTCAATACCTGCTAAGCCAACTACTCATCATCCCCGAATGGATCACCACAGTTTTGAAAACATAGACGGAGTCTACCAACCATATAATCATATCACGCAATGTAAAAGTAAACAATAACGGAAGCAAAACAATGTCATACACCCTCCTCTAGTCCCTCACTCACAATAACCGACTACACGCCGCAATGTGTAGCCCTGCCAGATTACCCATTGCAACAGGTAATCCTCGCCACCAGTGGGACCGCAACCTTACCACCTAATTCTTGCTCGACGCAGCTGTAACACCCCGATATACAAGGGTACCTTACCAAGGACTACCCGAGGTATAAGGGCGTTACCATCTCGGATAACCGAGGTAGTGAACATTAAATTAACAATAAATAATGGAATACTTTAATTAAACTGTTTAGAGTGATACAACAAGATCTTCAAAACAAACTCCAAAAGAAACAATGGTACAACTATACAAAACCAAACTAATGTCAGCTATGTTATGTCGTCTACTCGTGATGACTCCGCCATCCCAGCCCGCATGCAACATCCATCAACAAGAATCAACACCTGCTAAGCCAACTGCTCACCACCCCCGAATGGATCACCACAGTTTTTAAAATATTTAAACGGGGTCAGTCAACTCCATACAAATGATAAGAAAACAGCAATAGAAAAATCATATCAACAGCGGAAACAAAACAACATCCATCTCTATTCCCAACTCCCTTTCCTTACAAGTAACTGACTACACGCCGCAACGTGTAGCCCTGCCAGATTACCGCCGCAACGATAATCCACACCGCCAGTGGGGGACCGCAGCCTGACCCACCAAATCCCCGCTCAATGAGCGAACCCAAGTCCTTAATGTGCACATCCCTCTTGGTTGAGAATCCCAAGAGGCGACAATGGGGCGTGAGTCACCTCTCACAGTGACCCACTCAGCCGGAACCGTATCACAATCACAATCTCATCAGTATACAACAACAATATATGAATACAATCAACAATCATCACCAAATCAGGAAACATGGTCTTAAGACCGTCTCTACAATCATAATCAGCCAACTGAGTAGGGAAAACCCTACCTTCCGCGCATTCATCAGATAATATCGTCACATCATCATCACGGTAGTCCTATCACATCCTACAACGATATCCATACATCAATCACCCTATAACCGCAGTCAAACTACTTATGTAAATACCAATCGTAGCCTTACCTCGAAATACTATCGGTACGATGTTTGCTATTGTGCATCCCGCCGCCCCGACGCAGTTGGCGTCGATGTTCTTGAGTCATGGTCGCCAAGAGATGAAAGGTTGTTGGGTAGTAGAGATGGAGTATTAGGAGAGAAGGTATTAGGTCTAGATGTGGGAGAATAAAAGATGAATTATGAGTTGTCGTAACTCATTCACAAATTAAAAGAATTCGCTGTCTGACGTCAGCTCGGTCGAGCTGCGGCTAGCTCGGCCGAGCCGATCTGACTCAGTCGAGTAGTGACCTACTCGGCCGAGTCGCATGCGCTTGGTCATGTTCTATTAACGTAAGACACGTCCCTCTCTTATCCATCTCTTACTAAGGTTCCCAATCGATAAGGCCTCCCAAGGGTCCTAGAAATCTCAGGTATTACATTAGGGCAGTTAGATGTGAAAACTGCATTTATTTTATTAGAAGAAATTTATATCCATCAACCAGAGGGTTTTATAGTTCCCGGAAAGGAGGACTATGTTTGTCGTTAAAAATATCTCTTTATGGTTTGGAGCAGTCTCCGAGACAATGGTATAAAAGGTTTGATTCTTGTATGGTTGGACATGGCTACTCAAGAAGTAGTTATGATAATTGTGTTTATTTTCAGAAGACAATTGACGGGTCACTTATATACTTATTCCTTTATGTCGATGACATGTTAATTGCTGCAAAAGTTAAGTCACTTGTTAGCAAGCTAAAGGCCCAGTTGAGCAGTGAATTTGATATGAAGAACTTAGGTCCCGCAAAGAAAATTCTTGGTTAGAAATTAATAGGGATCGTTGAGCAGGAAAACTTATATTGTCACAGAAGAGATACATTTAGAAAATGCTCGAGAGGTTCAATATGCAAGATAGTAAACCTGTCAATCCTCCTCTTGGTACTCATTTTAAATTGCCATCTCAACAGTGTCCACAGACGGATCATGACAAAAGACGAATGTCTCATGTCCCATATTCAAATGCCGTTGGGAGTCTTATGTATGCCATGGTGTGCACTTGGCCTGATCTGGCTTAGGTTTTTAATGTGGTTAGCATATTTGCACAATCCAGGCAAGGAACATTGGGAAGTCGTGAAATGGATTCTTCGTTATCAGAAGGGTTCTTCTGATATTGGTTTGGTATTTGATAAGCAAAGAGCTGATCTTGAAGGTGTAGTTGGTTATGTTGACACTAACTGCGGTGGCGATTTAGATCGGAGAAGGTCACTTTCAGCGTATATATTTACTCTTTGTGGCTCTACTATTAGTTGGTATTCTTCTTTACAAGCCATTGCGGCTTTATCAACAACTGAAGCAGAATATATTGCTGCCAACTGAAGGTATAAAAGAAGCGATATGGCTCCGAGGCTTGCTGAGCGAGCTTGGTTTAAAATAGAGATATTCTAGTAGTATTTTGTGATAGTTAAAGTGCAGTCCACTTGACCAGAAATAGCAAGCATCACTCAAAAACCAAGCACATTGATACTAACCTGTTGAAAAGGTTCATACAACTAAGAATCCTGCAGAAATGTCACCTCACTTCCAGCAGCTAAGTTTGATCATTGCTTCGACTTAGCTGGTATTATTCACACTTAACAAGGCTTCTTGGCGAAAGAGATTATTTCAATGGGAAATGTGAGTCAAGGTGGAGATTGTTTGAGTTATGCCTCACATTTAATTTATCATTTCAATTAATTGAAATATGTGAGTTTATGAAAGCATAAAATAACTTATGGTGAAGCAATGCAATGTGTGAGAAGTAAAGAGGATGCAATAATGTTGTTTACGCAACATATGAAAATTCAAGACATAACATCTCACAACATTTACTCGGACAAGAACTATAAATTCATGTGCATTTCTCCGCAAAATAACACACAACAAAAAATACAACATAATACTTCTCATTACTAATTCTCTTTATTCTTACTCTCCATATTAATATCATTGTAGGTGTTCAATATCATTTAACCCGCCGAGAGTAATTTATTTGGTCATTCTCTATAATCCTTGAGGAAATTATCCTTGTACTTTCACATCATTATGGTGAAATACTTTACTCTCTCGCCGGTGGTTTTATCTGTATTTAAAAAGGGTTTTTCCACCTAAAAATCTTGGTGTTATTTTATTGTCTTAATCTATTTTCTCTTAAATTTTGGGTTGAATTTATTTGCTTCCGCACCCCAACAACCTTATTTACTGCAATTAGTCTTGCTTCAGACGAGTCTTTTTGGTCTGAAATAATAAGACGGAATTTTGTAACCATTTTACAGTTAAATGTAACTACTATTGAAAAACAAGTTACCATAAGCTGGAACACTGCCTATACCGTAGTGGTTACATTTAATTATAAAATGGTCACATATG
This sequence comes from Silene vulgaris, assembly GCA_036897335.1. NCBI lineage: Eukaryota > Viridiplantae > Streptophyta > Magnoliopsida > Caryophyllales > Caryophyllaceae > Silene > Silene vulgaris. The sequence continues at coordinate 5,111 of JAYMSF010001292.1, forward strand.
TCCGTCTGAAAAATAAGAGAAAAGTATCCGTCTGAAACAAGAATTTGTGTATTTACCGGGGATGTACGCTTATGATGCAGAACGGGTGCAAACATGGTGAAATAGGAGCATTTATTCCCAGCTCACCAAAATTTGTACATGTATCCGTGTCGCAGCGGTATCAGCCATAGTTAAAATGTAGTGATTGATTTCGCCATGGTGGCTGAACAATATTTACAACTTAGTCCGATGCAATAGAAGCTCTGTGATTAAAAAGAGTTCAAGTTCATAATCAGAAACATTTCTTGATGGCTATGAGGATTAACAACGCAGATAAAGGTGAAACTTTCAACCGCAGTAATGAAATTTTGAAAAGCAAATATTATTTGTATTGAATAAGTAATCATCTCTGAACAGTAATGAAATTGGCATCAATCAAGAAAACCACAATCCAAATGAGAAACAAAAGTTGGTACTGGTATGATGAGCATATGACAATAGTGTCACAACATCAAGAATAAGTGCCGGAAAAGACAGACTCGAATCAGCAAACAAAAGGAGCTTCAACATAGTCGTCGGAACAGTAAAGTCCTGGCCTTTGAGTGAAGCCTTGTTTCTTGAGCAACTTCCTGGCCTTTAGCACAATCTCTTGGTTACTAATTTCTCCTCTGGATTCCCTCAGTATGCTCTGAATTGCATTGCTAAAAGCTCCATACGCTTCGCTAGCATTCCCGGATGGGCTAGCATCAGCTGATGTTTGATCAGTTTGACATCCACTAAGAAGGATCCCATTCCTTGGTAAAAGTCTCCTGGTTTTACCTGCATATACATCCTCATCATTCTCCACCTCGGTTTCCATGGCGGGTTTTGTATATTCCTCTTCATCGTTGTCCTCTAGCTTATGCTTCATGAACTCCATTGCTAGACCTCCTACTGCAGATAGTAATCCACCTGAACCTTCACCTTCACCATCTCCGCCATGGTGAAGGTGAAGTTTGTTGAAGATGACCTTCATAAACTTCTTGACCTTGAAAACATAATGGTATTGTATTGGGAGTAAGTAATATATTTATAAAATGATAGTATTAAGATTACCTTAATGTCTTCCTAGGAACATTTTAAAAGTACACAAAGCCAGGCTAGGATTTATGGTCATAGACCTGACAGAAGTGTCAATGAAATTGAGCAGGGATTACGCAATTTTGGGTCAGATCATTTCGGATTTATTCTACACAACTGTTGGTTCGGATCAGGTAATCAGTATAGTCATTTTGAGTTTGGATATATTCCAAGTGTGTTATTAGTGGAATCATTTCATGCACGAGTTAGTTCGGGTCAAGTTATTCGAGTATGATAGCTAGGATTTGTTCTCATTTTGTTTTATACTCCCTCCGTCCCAATCATTTGTTTACCTTTTATATTATTTGTGAGGGTATTTTAACCAAAGGTAAACTAATGATTGCCGACAAAGGCAGTAGATGAACTTAGGTGTAACATCAAGCAAATACAATGTGGATATTCATTCTATAATTTTACATACCTTAGGGCTTGAATCATCCCCAAAGACATCAAAAAGAGTAGGCCGGATTTTTCCAACATCGATATCATCCTTCCCAGTCTTCTCCTTGAGCATCTCAATGAGAGTCGAGAGGGGGAGCGATTTGCTCTTGACATAGCCTCGATGACCCTCGTATTCATCCTCGTCGATCACACTGTATTCAGGTTCAGTGTGATGACCGTGGGACGAAGGGATATGGATCCCACGAGTCTCGAAAGCATCCCTAAATTTGCCCTTCACTGTCTGCTTAAGAAACCCTGATAAGCTGGATCCTGACGATGAGGTATTGTGGCTGGCTTGGGCCTGGGAAGCCGTGCTTTCGCCTATTTGTTCTTTGGCCCCACTAATCAGGCCACCACTGTGGCATGAATCTGAGACTATGGTGATGCGGCAACCATCATGGACTTGGCACACAAGTTCCTTGAAATCTTCGTCTGTTACAACCCAACCATGAGATTTTGATCATTAGCTAGTAGTCAAGAAACTGGTTTAAAGCAATATTCTATGACACAGTACTATTAGTACAGAATGAATCACAGGATAACATAACTTTGAGCATCAATTTCATAGGACTTATTCTAATAATAATGTGTTTGATTTGCAATGGGACTCTAAGCCAACTAGGCAGCACAACCGGTCGGTCATTCTAGTTGGGTCCAAATTGGATCCTAACTGAATTGGGACTCTACCCAACTAGGCAGGACAAACCAGTCATTATAGTTGGGTTGCACTAGTATCCTGTCATTTTTTTTGGTCATTTTTGGTCTGGTCCTTTTCCTGATTTTTGATTAAAAAACCAGTTCTGAGTCAGGTGATTTTTGATTGGATCTATTCGGGTTTTTGTGTCTACCTGTCTACTTCGAATTGTACTTTTCAGATTGGCTTGGGGAAATCTGGCAAGGTCAGATCAGTTTCGCGAGATTTAAACTCAATCATGCTATAAGACCTTGGTTTAATTAACCATGGTCTCATATCAATTCCGGTGTACAAAAAATGGGAAAGATACTGCATCGAACTACAGTCAGGATGACCTTAAAAAACTTTATAACTAGGTCTTGATAGGATGTCACAAACCAGATTTAAAACCGAACCAAACAAACAGTTCTAGTAAGCCATATAAAACATCATTAAAGTCAAACATTCACAAAGTTCCTTATCTGATTAAGGCAATGGCAATCTACAGGACAATGCAACCACAATTAATAGTCAGTTTCTAACTAGTGCTGCAGTGTAAGAGTTTCGATCATTTCTAGAAGGATGTAACTTGAGGAAACCTATCACAGAATCGGATCATACATAGCAGATTGGATTGCAGTTCATTTTGAGTTTCGATACAAAGAATATAGAAGGTACACAAATGATTGGGAAGGAGGGAGTAGTATGCAATTGCTACGTCCTTCCAAATCTTGATAACTCAGTCGCAAGGTGATCGATATTTAAACCCTAACTACAATGGGTAGAATAAACACAAATATTGTTTGTACATGTTCCTTGAAGATAAAAATTTGCGTCCATTTGTTGATCAAAGCTATGACCGGAGATTTCACTAGCTGTTCTGTTATGAGATTTGACAATAATCAAAATTTCCGTCCATTTGTTGGTCAAAATGACGAAATCCGTCAAGTGTAATTCAAATCTAGTTCTCTAGTTCATCCCTTCATGTACTAACTCTACGTCTCTAACCCCTTTCAAAAACATAAGCCTCTAACAAGTTTAAAAGAACATCATCGATCAAGGGTACTTTCTCTAACGAAAATGAAATAGCACCACCCGAATAGAAAATACTCGACTTCAGTATCATCCAATCTGAACTAACACAGATGGAGTACAAATACAAGTATTTCTATCAAAATTGGCCCAATTAAAAAAGTCAACGTCAAATATAAATAACAGAATAAAAAACATTTTTTAATTTGACACCAAGTTTCACGGATTCCAAGATATCTCGTGATTGATAAATTCCCCTTGGATCACTCAATCAACTCATAAATCAATTTTCCCTCCATTCACAAATCCACACATAAACAATCAAATCAATCTTAAAAAAAAATAAAAAATTATCCGCTAGCTTAATTGGTAAAATCAAAATGTTATACGGAGTATATACCTGTGATTAGGTTCATGTCACAGGGGACAATGCACTCATCAAAACCGGTATCATCCGCGTCACCGGTCTCAGCCGGCAATCGGGTACCATGACCACTATAATGAACGAATAATTCATCACCCGGTTCAGCGTTACGGACGAGGGTATTAAGAGCGGCCCGGATGTTTTTACCGGTGGGTTGGGTGTAGGACCGATCGGTGTCGATCAAGACGGTAATGTCCCGTTCATCGAAATCGTAACGTTCGAGTAAACAACTGTGCATCCGTTTAACGTCGTTGATGCATCCTTTAAGTTCGGCTTTTGTTCCTGGGTAGTTTATTCCGATTAATACGGCTTTTTTCGCCATTTTTGATGGGGTTTGAGATTGGTGTATGGAATTGTATGGATTGGATGGATGACTTTTTTGGGTGATTGATTGGGGTTTGGTGGGTGCTTTGAATTGTGATGGGTCGTCTTTTATTGTATGATGAGGATGTAGGAGAATTATTGGATGGATTAATTGTTAATTGCCAAGATTAATTGACTCTTTTGTTTAATGCAAGGTCTTGTACTTCTAATTTTTTTTAGGCTGGTTGCTTTCTTTGTAAAAAGACGGTTTTATACGGAGTATAATATTACTTAATTAAAGAGGTTAAAATGTTGGAGTGAAATATAATTATCGATCAATTCACATCAACCTAGTACAAAATACATTTAACTTCTCCTATCATTAAGTTTTGTTCAATTTCGATTTTTTTGGTTCAATTGAGAGCACAAATGTCACGGGTGAGAATCAAATCCCCAACCTTGTGGAATCATGGTTTGAAGTAAAAAGATAACTCTTACCAATTAAGCTAACTCTTATTCTCACATTTTTTTTTACACATATTTTAGTTTTTCGCATTGACCAAAGTATTTTAAGATTGGTTTGGATAGAATTGTTGATCTCATTAGGAAAAATATCGACATCAAGATGCGAAAGAAATTTATTGCGATTATTGGAGGTGTAAAGGATTGGTTAATGCGGAATTATACGGTGTAAAACCATAACGCGTGGTTTGTTTACGTTTAACAATTTAATTAATCCGTAGAAGATTGACGAGATCGATAGCTTTGTGTTCCACCAATAAGGCCCCAGCCTACACACCCAATAATTCATGGCAATTGGCATCAAAAACAATTATACTCAAAACATGAAATGTCCAAGAACGTGGCTATTTTTCCTCTTTCTAGGTGCGTGCACAATTTTTTTTGGACTTGGTTCTTCTATATTTCGATTCTACGATTAAAAAAGATTAATGACATTTATAATTTTCAGCATATTCAAGGCTTTTAGCATGTTTAATTCATTAATCTATTATTTTGAATGTTTGTTAAATGACATATTGAAGCTCAATCTCTGTTTTCGAATATGCTGCTCCACCCACTATATTCACATTCGTAGATTATAAAATATGAATCCGTCAACCATTTACACATAAATACAGCAATCTATTAATCAAAATCTGCTAATTGAAATATACTAGTCAAACATGTCAATTCAATCTGTCATTTATAATCTGCATGACAAACCTGCTCCTGCTAATATTAATCTGCTAATTACCAAACATGGCCTAAATTTGAAAAGAACATATCGTCCTAAACAAGATTTTGCGATTTGGTATTAACAGAATTTTACCCAAAACAAATTTGTAAAATGGATACCCGTATTTTACATAGCCACCTTTTCCTTTGAATAGATGATTATTTGTAATCAATTGATTGGTTCAACACAATACTCCGTAATTGATACGAAGTATATATGTAAAGCGGCCTTACACAAGAGTAACAGTTATTGGTGTACTTTATGACTTATTAATATCCGAATTATTAGTCAGCAATTCCCTTTCAAAAAATATACACTCATGGCCGTCGTTAGTTTATCTTGATCTACCTGGCTTGCAGAGTTGAAACTTGAAAGGAACATGTATTTTTTCGCATGAGAAAAAGGAACCTTCATGCAACAACTTCATAATTATTCATCTAATAGTCTACCCTTATTATTTGATGAATAGTCTTCATAAAAAAAAAACTTTATCCATGGCCATTTGGATTATGTTATTATTACAAATTTAAAATACAAAGTTGTTTATCTCAACTTGATGGTTTAAGGACAACTTGGACAAGATCCAACTTCTAGTAAATATATTAAAAACAAATTCTTCTTTAAGACGGATATATAGATGAGACAAAAGGCTGAATGTCTAACGGATACCAAGTTTCTGTTCCGCCTAACTATACATGGTAGTGTTTGACCCATGCTACACTTAAGACGAATATGACCGTTTAAAAAGAGACAACCGTGTTAGTGTGTTACTATAATACTATCCCGAAATTTCTTAGGCATGTAATCCTAAGCAAAGATATTATAATTAGGCACTAAACTAGGTTTAAACATTCCGAAATTCTGTTCAACTCCAGGAGTCTTTAAATCCTCATCAACCATAGAAAATATAAACCCTTCAATGTACGCACCGGGCTTCTTAGGCGTGCCTACATTGCTCAATATATGATTCATAAAATTCTTGTTATACGTCCAAGCATGACCGACAGTCGTAAATTCGCCATTCCCATCGTGTGGCCACCCACTCTCGGACACGGCAAGGTCCACGTTAGTAATCCCAATTTTTTCCATAGCCCAAAAGACCGAGTCCACCATGGCATCGAATAGGTTTGTATAAGTTAGGTTTCCATCTGAAACCACGGGTCCAGTCGCGGTGAATTGGGCGTAGTCAAGCCTTACATCCGTAGGGTTAGACGCGTAGACGAAATATGGATAAATGTTGAATAGAAGAGGTGCACCGGCGTCTTGTAATTGTTGGAGTATTGGGGTCATGAATGGCATTGATGCGTCGGAAAATGTGGATGCTGAAGGTGGGTACGTATTTGTTAGTACCTCCATGTGAACTACCGTTGTTGCCCTCATGCCCTACATTACGATAAGACGATAACAAAGTGTTATTCCAAAATATAATTTCGAGCCTTCAAATTAAATTGTAATTCAGTAGCGAAGTCAGAATATGACCTTGATATCGGTCCCCAAACTAATTCGGAGTATCAACAATTCATGGCCTAATATTGCTAATCGAAAGTCTAGAAGAAAATTAACTAAAGATACATATCATGTATACACGCACAACTTTTTTTTTTTTTTGTCGAAGACGAATTCGTTTAATAAAACAAATTTTGATATCATTACACAAAGAAAAAGATATCTATATATTGCAATTGGTTCTTAGAGTTGACTGTTGAGTATGTCTCTTTAAGACCGGTTTAAGAAAATATCAACATTTTTTAATAGAAAGTAATTATTTAATAATAAAGTATATTAACTAAAGTTGTCACTCTTTAACAAAAGGAAATTTAATGATAACATTTTTTCAGAGAATACATTTTATCGTAAATTTAACGTAAATATTAGAGAATATTGTAACCTACTATTTATCCTAATATCCCTAATATTAGTATCCAAATTAATATATCTTTCTATTATTCGCCAACTAGTACAGAGATCCCGCGCATTCATGCGCGGTATTTATAGAGTTTTTATTTTCAGGATATTATTTTTACATTTTAAATCAACACCTCAATAATATTTATATTTCACCCAGTTGTATTTTGATATG
>JAYMSF010001293.1:0-12396 GCA_036897335.1 Silene vulgaris
GAGAGAGAGAGAGATTGGTTCATATGAGTCCATAATATATAATGAGTCCCTAAGTCTTCATAAGAGCCCTTAGATGGAGGTAATGGATGGTTGAGATGGATGGAGAAATATAGGGGGGAGGCGTTGCCAAAAAAAAAAGGAAAAAGGAAGGGATTGGAGAGAGGGTGCTGTGGACCACCTTTTCTCTGCACAACCAATCCACTCAAGGGATAAATAATATATCCCTCGTACTATAATTCTCATTCCTTCCTTAACACAACTTCCATCATCTCAAAAACTCCACTGCTACCTCTCTACTTTCTTCTCTCTCTCTAAACCCTAAAAATATATCTTCAATATCTAAGAAAACCAAGACGTCGCTCACATGGAGATCGTGGAATTAATCAACGGTATTTCATATTGTTCTTATTATTCCATTCATCATTCATCATGCTTATTATTTTTCATCATTCATCATTCATCATGCTTATTATTTTTATTATTTCATTCATTCATTCTTCATTGTGTACATTTACAGAAACTGTAAGTGCATTGCGTTTTTATAGATCGTTCTTCATTGTGTAAATTCTTCATTCTTCATTTTTATAGATCGTTTTTATAAATTTACAGAAACTGTAGATCATTCATTCTTCATCATACTGTATGTTTTTGATGAAATAAAAACAAGATCGTTAAACAAAGATATTTTTCTGTGAATGTGCATGTGCATTGCTCTGCAAAACGATATTTTTAGTTTTCCATTCATCATTCAAAGACGTTAGATTCTATTCATTATCTGTTCAAAAAAAGATGTTGCGTTCTGTAAGTGTAAATGTGACTGAAAATAAACTTTTTCTGTGAATGTGCATTGCTCTGCAAACTGTAAGTGTAAACCTTTTAAGTATAAGTGTAATGGTCTGCAAATACACTTGTTCTGTTCTTCGACGTAAGCACTTACACTTACACATGTGTGTCGCATGTACACTTACACTTACACTTACACTTCAATTTAACATTTACACTTACAGTTTATTTTAACATTTACACTTACAGTTCATTTTACATTTACACTTACACTTTATTTTAACATTTACACTTACACTTCAATTTAACATTTACACTTACAGTTTATTTTTACATTTACACTTACAGTTCATTTTACATTTACACTTACAGTTCATTTTACATTTACACTTACAGTTGATTTTTACATTTACACTTACACTTACTTCGTGTACAGATTCAGTTAACAACAATGGAGCGAGTCATGGAAAGGAGGAATTTTGCAGGGAGGTTGAGAGTAAATTTACGCCGTACGTCGGCCAGGAGTTTTCGGGGATCGAGGAAGCGGTCACATTTTATAAGGTATATGCCCTTGCTTGCGGGTTTGATGTCCGTAGGTACACCACAAAGAGGTGGCGTGATGGGGAGATAAAGTCAAAGCTCCTGGTGTGTAATCGAGAAGGATATAGTCTGAATGGGGCGGGCAGAGCAAGTAATGAAGGACTGGTTGGAGAGACTTCAAGAAGGAGAAACAGAGTGACGAGAGTGGGCTGTGGAGCAAGGATAAGACTGTTTATGATGAATGGGCTGCTCTTAATTGACCGATTCCACGATGGTCACAATCATGAGCTTGTGTCAGTTAAGGATAGAGAGTTTCAAAAGTTGTCGCGTAACATTTCAGATTATCACAAGATGGTTATTGTTTTGAACTCAAGGGTTAGTATCTGTCTTTTTATTGTCAATTACTCTTACACTTTCATTTCATTAGACTTAGTTTTACACGTCTGCTTTTTTTTTTCATCAGACATAGACTTAGCATTTATTCCATCAGACGTAGCTTTACACTTACACTTCTACCATGAGCAGAATTAGATTTACACTTACACTTTTAGTGGCAGTTAAATTTACACTTACACTTTCATCTGATGTGTAAGTGTAAATGTAAGTCTATTGTAAATTCTAACAGGTTCTGTATATTAATGTGCAGTTGAGAATAGGGGCAACAAAGACGTACAATATATGCAAGGAGCACGTGAGTGGGTTCGAAAACATTGGAGCAACCTTAAATGATTTTAAGAACTTCCATAGGGATGTTAAATGTTTCATTCATCAACGAGATGGTCAATTGTTCATAGACCATTTCAAGGAAATGGCTGAAAGTAGACCAGGATTCTATTTTGACTACGATGTAGACAATGATGGCAGCCTATGTAGGGCTATATGGGCTGACAGTACTTGCCGAAAGAACTACTCTCTGTTTGGCGATGGGCTGTCATACGACCCCACCTACTCAACTAACAAGTATTCTATGGTTTTCACACCCTTCACTGGCGTAGATCACCATAAACGATCTGTAACATTTTGTGGGGCTCTGCTTGCTAAAGAAGATTACGAGTCTTTTAACTGGGTTTTCAGCAGGTTTTTGCATGCAATGGGAGGTAAGGAACCCGAGTATATAATTACAGATCAGGACCCGGCAATAATCAAATCTGTCGCGCATGTTTTCAAGAAAGCACGTCATCGATTTTGTATGTGGCATATAATGAACAAGGTGCCTACTAAATTTGGTGTGAATAGGAGTGATTATTCAGAGTTCATCTGTAAAATTAGTCACATTATATGGGATGAAGACATTGAAGCAGCAGAATTCGATACTATCTGGGAAAAAATTATGCAGGAACATGGCCTTGGTAACAATGACTGGTTTGCAGACACGTATGCGATCAGGGGACAATGGGTGATGGCGCATTGCCGGGATTTGAAGATGGCGTCTGTTATGAGGACTACTCAACGATCAGAGAGCGAAAACAGCTTTTTTAAGAAGTTTGAGGATAAATCTGGAACGTTGGTTGAATTTTGGATGCGTTATGAGAGCGCTATGGACCACCAGAGACATACACAGAGGAGGCTCGACAACGCTGATATGCACTCAGCCCCAAAAATCTCAACGCATGTGGCATTAGAGGCTCACGGTGCTAAGTTATACACCTATTCAGCGTTCTACAGCTTTCAGGAAGAGGCAATCTCCTCAATTGATACATGTAGAACAGGAGGTTGGGCCGAGAGAGGGGCGGTGGAGGTAACTACTGTCATAGATTCTTCCAGAGAGAAGAATTTTGACGTTGCATTCACCCGAGGTAATAGAACTACAACTACGTACTGTCATTTACAACGATTTTTGTAGAGTTTGGTAAACTAACAAGTCACATTTATTGCTTATAAACAAATCTAACGGTTTAGAGGTTAACTTTATTAAGCATCTGCCTCCACTGTTCACTGTCGTTTAATACTGAATTCCTTTACCAGCTACAGGTAAAGCAAACTGCACTTGTACAATGTTTGAAAGGACTGGTATCCTCTGTCGCCATATAATATGGATTTTTTCACAACATGGGATGAAGACCATACCAGATGATTATATTGCAAAGAGGTGGCTGAAAGCTTGTTTCCGACCCACTTTGGTCAATAGTGATGGTGATTGGAGAAACGATGTAGATATCATCGATTCCAAACAAATTGCAATGTCGAGAATGTGGTCAGAAGTACATCAGACCGTGGGAATGCTTCAAAGCAAAGATGTTTCAAATGTTGACAGCTTCTCCGCTGTGGTAAGGGGTTTTAAGGAAAACCTATCACAAACTGTGGAACAACTCAATAAAAACCAACAAATAGAGCTGCTGATCAATTGTCGTACTGCCAATGAGGAAGTGACAATATTACCTCCAAAGAATTGCAGGAACAAAGGTAGCGGTAAGAGAATGTTGTCAAGCAAGGCAAAAGAACTGGCCTTAGCGAGTAAGCCGAAGCGCATGTGTAAGAATTGCAAGAGAATGTGTAATCATGACAAGAGGAACTGCCCCAACCCATTTGCACAACACCCTCCATTATCTGAAGAAGAAGACGAAGAAGAGGAAGAAGAGGAGGAGGAGGAGGAGGAGGAGCTGGAATCGTGCGAAGAATAATCGTTGGAGTTGTGACGTTGCTTTTTGTGTTTTGAAGTTGTAACATTAAACTTTGATGTGCGACTAGGATTTGGTGTCATGGCAATGTAACTTTCACCCGTGTTTGTGATAGAGTTACACTGTCATAAGACCGATATTTTGCTTTTGGGTATCTTGACTTTGAAGTGACGAAATTTGGGATTTCTGTTTCGTTTTAAGTTAGTGTTTCTGTTTCATTGTGGGTTTTAATAATTTACTTACACTTACACTTACACTTACCTTGACACTTACCTTAACACTACACTTACACTTACACTTACCTTGACACTTACACTTACGTTATCTCAGCCATATATTAGACACTTATAATTAAATTTTGATTATATTAAAATAAATGTAAAATGGAGTTAAATTAACTTACAATTTATAACCTTGCAATTTTGTTATGTTAACTTACAACTTACAAATATAGAAAATTGATTTCCAAAAGATGTTGATTTTGATTTTGATTTTCAATAGACTTACATTTACACTTACACATATCATCAGACTTACATTTACACTTAGATTAAAGAGAATTGATTTCCAAAAGATGTTGATTTTGATTTTCAATATTTGTGTTCACGTTTACACAAAATGGCAACCAACAAGTTGTCACCAACAATTACAGACAATATTTCGTCCAGCAATATACAAAAAACACTGAAAAGCAAAATCAAGCATTTTGTGCATTACACCTATGGCTTACTTCTTTCCCCTTCGATTTTTAACTATTCGCTTCATTTTCAACTTCTCAAATAAGTCACCCTTTCCGTCTATAAACGCGTTGACCTTCGCCATGACAGAATCTCGTTGGACGTTAATGTCAGCTAGTATAAGGGTCGACAGCAACTCAACCACCAGATAACGCCTGTTAACCTTTTTCTCCAGGTCTGGATGTTCAAAAGGTTCACCCTCGTACATCAACATATACATCATCGTGAAGATCCCTGACTCTGATGTACTAGGAATAGAGCTCAGCCGCCTGAACTTGATTTGACGGTGCTTAAAATCAGTAATATGGTATCCTCTATCCACTATTCTGGAATCCAGGTAGTCACTGAAATCAGAAGCCTGCCAGTAAAAAGAAAGGACATCAGATGCAATCACCAATATTATATTGTGTGTTCATCCAATTTAGTGTGTTCAATTGGAAACAGACTTACAATTCGCCGAGTAACTCTGCACATATAAGAATTCTCCCAGTTTGGGTGGTGATGGCAATCAAGCAGATCAACGGTCTCGGATTTGAAATTGACACATACGCATGACAAGTGTCCCGCGATTTTGACAGGTATGAACACCAAGTTGGCGTTTAGGTTGAACGTTTTATCACAGTCTGAAATGAAGGTATCCCAACCATGATACAGTCGGTCGTTGATGGCATCAGACTCTAACACTCCTTCGGGTATCTCCAAGAGCCGCATGATATGCTCCTGTTGAGGAAAGTGGTTTAGCAATACAGCTTCACAAGTAAGTTCATATATGGCTTAAAAGCTGTAGAGAGCATACCATATGACTTAACCCAAAGAAGCACATCCTGGGAAGTACGTGTTCAGCCGACTCCAAGTGGTTGAGCAACACGGCCCAAGAATCGATCACAGATGACGACATTTCAACCTCAGGCAGCATAGACATAATGTCGCTCCGGCGCAGGGTAGCATGCCTATTGTACCACATCAAGTGTTCACTGCGTTGAAAACCAGATAGAGTAATTATGGAACTATTCCTAATTAATTTAAATTCAGGCACTTTCCAATTGAGGGGTACTTACTTGTTTAAAAAGTTGTGATCATCTAACAAGCAATAGTCTGCAACGTGCAATCGTTTAGATCTCACATTCAATAGCAATGTTTGATTGTTCCGTAAGAATTGAGAGACAAGAAGAATGCGTGTGCCGCTTTTCCCACAGTCCATTGAGCAGCCTAGCCCATCCCCCCCGCCACGGGGCCGGCTCCTAACCGCCGAAAGGGGCTGACTTCCAGGAGAAATCACAGCAGACTTCACAGCAGACTTCACAACTGCACGAGGGGTTGCAGGGCTTCCTTCTATAGGCTCACGGTGTCGGGGTGAGAGGCGTTGACGCTTACTGTAAGTAATCTCTACCTCGTCAACTTTTTTTCGCTTCACATCAACATTGGAATTGGAGGAAACACGATGACCTCTAGTCTTCTTAAAAAAGGAAACCCTTTCCATCACTCCTTCCCTGTCCTTGTTAATGTCACTTAGGACCAATGTCGCCGCAATTTCAGCCCGGATGAGGTTAATCGCATCCATTGTACCTAGGTTACACTCGAAAGGTTCCCCACAGTAAAGCAACATGTGTATCATCATGTAAACCCCACAATCAAGATTTGAATAACCCGTGCCTTGCCATCTAAATTTGACGTTAACCATCTCAAACTCGCTCACCTTTGAGCCCTTTTCGAGACCTCTGGACACCAGAAACTTGCCCATTAAATCGCACTGAAATGAACAACAGCAAATAGACATGTTAAGTACACCATCCTCCTGGATTACATATACTGTATGAATATTGTATATAGATATTACCGCAATACGTGCAATTCCAGTATATGGGACATTATGAAACTCGTCACCATAATAACGGTTGTCCAGGTACTCTATTTGCTCAGATATGAAGTTTATGCAGGCACAGCTGTAATGGTCCCTATCGGCGCTTAAAACCGGGAGGAAGATCTGAAATGTGTGTTAACAAATAAACATTTACACTTCTGATTATCACAAACACACTTACAGATTAACCTGAACATGTGTGAATGCAGAGCTGGCAGATATCGGAATACATTTACACTTACACCTTAAGACAGGAATACATTTACACTGGCTAACAAATAAACATTTACACTTCTGGTTATCACAAATACACTTACAGATTAACCTGAACATGTGTGAATGCAGCGGCAGATATCGGAATACATTTACACTTACACCTTAAGACATAGGAATACATTTACACTGGCTATCACATTTAAATTGGAAGTGTGAATGGGAATATATATGACAGATTACCCCTTCACACAAGTGCAATAAATCAGAAGTGTGACTCCATTCACACATGTTTAGATGAACCATTCACACAACAACATACAAAATGAGATTAGAGGCACACCATGTCCGAACCAAGTTGTAGTGGAGACGGACATGTTCCAATCCAAGAATCCCAATTATCCCGGATTTCTGGGTATCTGTCAACAACAACTCCCTTCTTTTTGCCTTGCCACATAGCCAGGGCATCGGACTGTTGAAAGCAATAGGACATTCTTATCAAAGTTTAGCACTTACACTGAAAATGAAGTTAAAAATATAAAGATCGCTACTGAGTAAGGCTAGAAGACACACAGTGTGGTTAAGACCGAAGAAAAAGCGAGAGGTTGCTACTGGTGCAGTCTGATCATACATCATCTGATTGAGTAGCAAGCACCAACAATCAATGACGGAAGAAACGACTTCTGCTCCAGGTTCAAGGGTGTACATGTCTTCCCTGCTTACAAACCAAAAATCGGTATATCTCACAAGTTGTTCCCTACAGAAAATATGAAGTTATTAGAAATTTATGTATATAACACCTTATAATATCCTTCATGCCAGTCTCGTGTAGTTTAAAACGAACATAATGCGCTTACCATTTTATAAAAGCCGGTGATCTATTGAAGACATAGTCCAAAACAGTTTTCCTCTCATAACAAACTGACTTGTACAAATGCTTCCTACGTTCGAGACTAGGTGTAAAAAAGCAGTAATCAGGCATGGGTACACCACAGTCATAGGTACACCCAAGATTATCAGGCACCACGTCCATGGCCGTCAGACGCTCACTTGAGTGAAATAAGAAGGGATGGTAGACGAGGTTAGCCCGCGGCATGTTTATTTCGTTATTAGGCACAAGAACGGACGGTTCGGAGGGGCCTGCCTCTTTGCCCATTACACACCTTCCATCTGGAACCCCACGAACCAGCCCTCCTACATCAGCCGTAGAAGAAATTGCTTTAACAACCCCTTTGTCTTTGCCCTCAACACCGTCCATATCCACGGCCACACTCTCAACTGGGCAAAGAACAGCTCCCCCCGGTTGTGCAGGGTGGCCTTGCTGTACCTCGTATTCCATTTCAATACAGTGAGCTTCGCCCTTTGGATGCGCCACTACTTGAACACCATCCACATCCGCCTCCTCGATGGTGGGTGGTCCAGCAGCCGCCGCCACCGCATGCTGAGCCTCCGCAATTATGTGTGGTCCAGCAGTTGCCCCCCCATGCTCAACCTCCTCAACTATGGGTGGCCTAGGAGCTGCCACCGCATGCTCCACCTCTTTCCATTCTGCAGACGTATACAAAAACTGCGTATCCATTAATTCCTGCCATTCATCACAATCCGGCTGACCAGCATCCACATCCATTCCCTGCACAACCACAGTGTCCTCGGTCTGTTCAGTATCACCATCACATTTTGATTTTTGACCTGCATCCCCTTCTGACAACAAACTCAGTTCCTTATCAATATCAGCAGTCGAAATACCAATCAACTCAAATGGAGATCTCAGATGTTCACTTGTCGGGACTACCGCGTCCGAATAGACCTTCTCCACTACCACTGGGGCATCCTTCTCGATTACAATATCAGTCACCGGAGAAGGCCCTTTCTCAGCTGGCAAATCCCCGTGCACACTTTTATCAGTCATCGGAACATCTGCATCCTCGGAATCACTATTATACATATCCAAAATCTGAAGCCCAGATAATTGCGAGAAGTCTGTTTCCTCACCACCACACTCAGCTTCCTCTCGTCGGCAGGCTTCGTTCAATTCAGCTGTGTTATAGAAATCACTCGTTCCAATAATCTCTGGCACCGTAGAATAACCTGCTTTATCAAAATCAACCAAATCAGCATCATCTGCAACAGTTACTTTGTCTTTCATAGGAAACACATGAAAACCCTCTTTTATTGCTTTTATTTCTCCACTAGTATATAAACTCATATCGAATTTCAGTGACCCTTGTGATTCTTTATCCCAAAATTGATCAGGCTCCTTATCATTCAACTGAGATGCAGATGGAGATGACGCGTGTTCAGTTGAGTGGACTACAACGTCCGCATTGGCGTTTTGCGCTACCTCTCCAACATCCATCTCTACTACATTATCAGTAGTACGCTCACCATCAGCTGCAAATTCCCCTTCAACAATTCCAGCTTTCTTGAAAGCTTGAGCAACCTCAGCAGGACTATAATACTCCTCTAAAATCTGACGGTCAGACTGTATAGAATAATCAATTTCAACACCACTAATGTCCTCTGCCTCTCGTTGACAACCTTCTTTAAATTCAGCCGTGTCATAAAATTTAACGGTTTCCATCATATCGGACAGCGTACCGTCAGCAAAATTATCAACAGGATCATCAACAGGATCAGAATCATCTGCAAGAGAAACTGCCTCTACAGTAGGCATACATTGCGATTCTTCGACCTTGTTTTTCTCCACCCCTGCCATCCCAGCATCTGTCAATACCGGAGCTTTTTCATGACACTTCTTCAGTTGTTCAGCTACATTTTCAGCTTGAGAAACATAACGCTTCAACTTTCGATCCTCAAAGAAGTGTTGGGTCGCTTGTGAAGGAACAAGGTCAGCTGAAGAACTAGACCCAGTGGTTAAATTTTTGATCTTTGACGTTGCATCGGCATACCATGAATAGAAGGCAATAGCGTTCCTTTGCATCTTCAGATAAATCTCGTGTACACCCTACAGTTGTTAAAATGACAATTACACTTCTACATTTAATATCAAAAGTACACTTACAGTATAAAGCAATAATAGAAGAAAGGCTTACATCCAACGCCCTTGCTTTCAACTCCTCATCATCTTCAACGCCAGGGGGTAGCTCAATCTGAATAAACTTCTTCTCACGTGAGGTAAGCGGTGTTGTATGCAGCTGAGAATTCTTAAGAGATACCGGGCTTGCCATTGGCGACTTCCCCAAACCAGTGATGAAGAACTTCTTAGATCCACTCCGGGCTGATTTTGAATTCTTATGAGAGACAGGGCTTGCCGGTGACGACTCCCCCCCAACGGTGATGGTCAAGTTCTTATGCCCAGGGACCTTACTGGGATAAGACTTGGGATCAGGCTTGGGATCAGGCTTGGCATCAGACTTGGGATCAGACTTGGGATCAGACTTGGGATCAGGCTTGGGATGAGGCTTGGGATCAGGCTGGTCCGGCATATTTAGACAGCGGGGGTACGTCACCTCGGAGAAATTTAGTCGCCCCAGTGGCCCCTTACCCAACTCTTTCTTTAACCTGCTCGCCAACGTTTTGTTATCCCAATGCTGGATAAGGGGGAGATCATATGGGCAACTCTCACCAGGTAACTCAAAACGCTGAAAATACGTAATCATCAAGAATGGAATACAGCCAAGCAGGTGGGATTGGGCTTTGTCTAAGTCCGCCGCCGCATTCACAATGGCTTCAAACACGTAAGAACACCAATCAAAATCAGAGATGGCACTCACATCTTCTACCGCTTTCAGAATCTTCATTTCAATTCCATTGTTTAAAGTGGGCGCAAGGAACGATGAAATACTAAGCAAAACAAACAAACGACAGAATTCATCACCCCCGTCTTTATACCGCTTCGACTCGATTTCACGAAAGACATCGCCTAAAGGAATATCAGCCGAATTTGATTTCGGATTGAACTTTTTCCGCCACATGTTTTTCACGCGCTTATGCTTTTCATCATGCGCACCTGCCATTTTTCCAGTGGGAACTATTTCAATCTCTCTATTACCGAGGGGTAACATAAAGCAATCGTACACATCATGTTTGGTAACCGTAAACTGCTTCCCTTTTGACGCTCTGAACACATGTGACCCATCACTAAAAGCTTCAAGAAAATCAGAAACATGGGCCAGTGGGTAGGTTCTTAGTTTAAGATGGAGTAGTCCCCCAAAACCAATCCTCTGAACAGCGCGTTTTTGAGCAGCGTTAAGCTTAGTAATAAGCTTGGTGAGCCTATTTGGCCGACATTTTACAGAGACGGTAGCACTCGCTTCAGATTTTTCTAAAGTTACAGGTTCTTCTTCTTCGTCATCAGAAACCATCTGAAACAGGTAAATTCAAAACTATTATTTCACAGATAAATTTCACATATTCAATCCTACATTTACACTTGCGCTTTTAACTTCATCGCACTTACACTTACACTTACTCTTTTTGTTTCATCACACATAGATTACATTTACACTTACAGTTCATCAGACATACATTTACATTTACACTTTCACTTCATCAGACTTACTTTTACACTTACACTTTCACTTCATCAGACTTACATTTACACTTACACTTCAGACTTACACTTACACTTCATTTCATCATACTTACATTTACACTTACACTTACCCTTTTACTAAATCAGACAAACATTTACACTTACACTTCAGACTTACACTTACACTTACACTTCATTTCATCATACTTACATTTACACTTACACTTCATTCAATCATGTTTACATTTACACTTACATTGCACTGTCACACTTACTCCTTACTTAATCAGACATAAATCAAATTCCTTTTCAGAATTTACCTTTACACTTACACTTTTTTGTTTATGGATAAATCAAAATTCCATATTTACATTTACACTTTCCGTTTCCTCAAACTTACATTTACAATTATCTGGCATTAGTTTTACACTTGCCATTTATTCACACTTTCAATTTTAACCGACGTGTAAACCAAAATTGCAGTTTCAATAGAATAAAAGTTGCAACAGTATCAATACCGATACAGATAACAATTCCAGAACTCAATCATAAAATTATACCCAACAAGAGAGAAACAATAATAAACCTACGAAAATGAAATATAGAAAAGAGAAAAAAACGAAAAGCGGAAATGAAGAGGTCGTAAACACAGAAAATGAATAGACAAGAATGACCTTCTTCATCAGAGATGATCAATCAACAAATCAGATAATAATAAGTTGAATATCAGATGAAAATAATAAAAATGAATAGACAAGAATTACCTTCTTCCTCATTTAGGAGTGAAGTGAGAAAAGTTGAATATCAGATGAAAAAGATTAGAGAAATTTAGAGGGAAAGGAGAGAAATTTGGACGGTTTTTTTGAAATGATTTGAGAGAATGAGAGAGAGGAGGGAATTGAGGGTGATTGACTGACTTGCATGGACAAAACTGTCAGCCTAGTATAGCCTAAGGAGAGAGGTAATTCATTTACCAAATATTATAATCATTTTTCTTACTTTTTGCTTTGATCTTGGCCCTCCATCCTCACAATCTAACGGATGTGAATGGGACTCATGGACTCTATACTAATTATAGGACTCATTTGATCCTTCCTCTATATATATATATATATATATATTTATATATATATAGACAAGATCCGGTGA
>JAYMSF010001294.1:0-12391 GCA_036897335.1 Silene vulgaris
TATTTAATTAGTATACTTCTCTTTGTGGGTCCATTTGAGCTACTAGCTCCATGGAGCTACTAGCTCAATTTAAGCTAATTCATGTGTAGTGCTCCAATGGTTAAGCTAGTAGCTTAAAATCTTTTTTATTTGCAAGCAAGTCCTTTTGGGGAACCATTGAAGATGCTCTTATAGTTGCATGGAATGAATTAGTGGATTACAAACTGTAAACTACACAATTTCACAACCTTTTGGACCAAAAGAAAATCACGTAGAATCACACATGAATCCGATCGGGCCCCTTCCCTCTATGGATATCGTTCGCACTACTACGTCTTAAAGGTTGTCATGGACATATGCAAATCGAATTATAAAGATTGACAAGCAGTCATCAACTAGATATGAATTGGTAAAGAACCCCTTAGCAAAACATTCTACCCAACATTCAATTGAATTTGGATCACATAGAAGTTTTCATTAAAAAAGAGGGAAGAAAATTCGTCTAGCATGAATAAGAAAATTGAGAAGAAAGGAGGGAATATGACTATATGAGGGAGTATATTATGGTTAAGTATTGATAGACCTGGCTAAAGCAATTCGACCCGAAATTGACCGAAACTACATCACTCGAATATGACCTGAAACCTAATTTGACCCGTACTTTGTTGACGTGTAATTGTTCCGACCCGAAAATGACTCGATCCGAAACCACCTAACCCGAAAATGACCCGAAAAAAACGTAACTCTAATTGAACCGAAAAGACTTAAAATGACTTTTTCTCTCTTATTCATTGACTCGAAAATAACCCGAACCGAAATCATCCGACCCGGTTGACCCAAAACATACTCGACCAACAGACCTGAAACATACCCAAAATCCAAATTAACCCAAAATCAATGAAAAACCCGAACAAACCCGACCCGATTGATTGACTCGTTTGTCAAGTATAAGTATTGACCATCTTTTGTTATACCTATATGGCTATATTGGCTATATATGTAGCCGATCTATTTTTAACCGTGCATGAAATCCATAGTTAGGCCCCAAAAGTAACCCCTATCGATTGAGTACCCAATAATAATTCTTGCATGGCGCATACATTGAATCATTAATTGATCAAGTCAACCACTTTTTAAAATCTTTATATTTCAGTCTGTCATCATTCATTGACTACCTTACCTTACCTTCAACCTTCCAACCTCTCTTCTCCTTCCTTCTCTCTCCATGTTTGAATGGAACACCACTTCGGCGCTCATTAATGCCCTCATTCTTTCATTTACATTTTCACACTGTTTTCCCGTCAACTGTATTTCTTCATTCCCATGCTTTCTTAAATTCCCTTCATTATTTTCATCAACTTATTATATCCTCATTTTTCTCTCTTAATTTCGTTACGAGTTAATAAGACCGTCTTAAACGAGAATTTATATAATGCTCTAATTTTACTAACTTTAAAAAAAAACACAAACAAAAATGGCAAATTTGAGTGTGTTTTTCTCTGTTATTACTCTGTTTTTCATGTTATTTACATTTAAGGAAGTAAAATCAATGGAGAATTCAACCATTGATACACTGTTAGAGGTGAAGAAATCATTTACTGATGACCCAAATGGAGTTTTGACGAACTGGGTTAGTTCAAACCCGGATTTCTGCAAATGGGTAGGAATCAAATGCTCCGGACTCGGTAACTCGGACCGAGTTGTACTGAGTCTAAACCTATCCGGGTCAGAACTCAGTGGGTCAATATCACCTTCACTCGGTAACTTACACCAACTACTCCACCTTGATCTTTCTAACAACAATTTAAGTGGGCCCATCCCAACTGCTCTTTATAACCTTACTAATTTGGAATCTTTACTCCTTTACTCTAACCAACTCGGCGGGGTGATACCGAGTGAACTCGGAGACTCACTCGCGAGTCTCCGAGTTATGCGAATCGGGGATAATGGGTTTGTTGGGAGTATACCTTCCTCTTTTGGGAAACTTTCTAATTTGGTTACACTTGGGTTAGCCTCTTGTAGTCTAAATGGGTCTATACCAAAAGAGTTGGGACAACTTGGGAAACTTGAGGATTTGATTTTACAAGATAATTATTTGGTGGGTCCCATTCCTGCTGAGCTGTCAAATTGTACAAAACTTACTGTTTTTACTGCTGCAGTAAATATGTTGGAAGGTAGTATTAGTGCAGATTTTGGTAAGTTGGATAATTTGCAAACTTTGAACCTTGGTAATAATAGTTTATCAGGTGTGATTCCTGATGAAATTGGGGAAATGGGTCAACTTGTTTACCTCAGTTTGATGGGAAATCGGTTAACGGGTCGGATTCCGAAATCGCTGGGTAAATTGGGTAATTTACAGACCCTTGATTTATCAGGTAACATGCTTACTGGAGGTGTACCTGATGAGATTGGTCAGTTGGGTTCGCTTGTTTCGTTAGCTTTATGGGGAAATGGGCTTGGTGGTGGTGTACCGGCTAGTCTTTGCTCGAATTCGACTAGCCTAGAAACCTTGTATCTTGCTGATGCTCAGCTTTCAGGAGAAATCCCGAAGGAAATAGGGAATTGTCGGTCGCTGAAACTGCTTGATTTGTCGAATAATACTCTTAATGGGTCGTTACCCGTTGAGTTGTATGATCTGGTTGAACTGACTGATCTTATGCTGTACAACAACAGTTTGAGTGGTACATTGTCGCCGTTGGTTGGTAATTTGAAGAATTTGCAGACTTTAGCACTCTATCAGAATCTGTTTGTGGGAAGTTTGCCGAAAGAGATAGGTAAGTTGGGTGAGCTTCGAGTGATGTTTATATATGATAACCAATTCTCGGGTGAAATTCCTGATGAATTTGGCAACTGTTCGAGCTTGCAGATGATTGATTTCTTTGGAAATCGCTTCAGCGGGAATTTGCCCTCTTCCATTGGATTTCTGAAGGAGCTGAATTTCATTCATCTCCGGCAAAATGAGTTTGTGGGTGGAATTCCAGCAAGTTTAGGCGACTGTCAGCTGTTGACTGTACTTGATTTAGCTGACAATCGCTTTTCCGGTGGAATTCCATCCACATTTGGTAGCCTGCAGTCTCTAGAGCAGTTTATGCTCTACAATAATTCTCTGGAAGGTAACCTACCTGGTGAACTTAAAAGGCTTTCGAACTTAACGAGAGTGAATCTTTCGCATAACAAGTTTAATGGTAGCATTACTCCCTTGTGTAGTTCTACCTCATTGCTGTCATTTGATGTGACAAACAATGAATTCGATCATCAAATCCCACCCCATTTTGGAAGTTCGCCTTTGCTCGAAAGGTTAAGATTGGGAAACAACCGATTCACAGGGGAAATTCCTCGAACTCTTGGGGTTTTACACCACTTTTCCCTGTTAGATCTTTCGGGGAATTTGCTCACAGGTTCATTACCATTTGAACTTTCCTTTTGTAAGAAACTCTCTTATATTGACTTAAATGGGAACCGTCTTTCTGGCAAAATTCCGACTTGGCTTGGGAGCTTACCTTTGTTGGGAGAACTCAAACTGTCCTCAAATTCGTTTGATGGTCCTCTACCTCGCGAGTTATTCAACTGTTCGAAATTACTTGTCCTTTCCCTAGACAACAATCAGTTAAATGGCACCATTCCTACTGAAATCGGTGATCTTTCTTCTCTTAATGTCTTGAACCTAAGTAAAAACCGGTTCTCTGGTTCAGTTCCCTCGTCCATCGGCAAGCTAAGCAAACTCTATGAGCTTCGGTTGTCGCAAAATGACCTTGGTGGTGAAATACCCTTTGAAATTTCCTTGCTTCGAAATCTTCAGAGCATGTTAGACCTTAGTTCCAACAATTTTACCGGAACAATTCCGCCCCAAATCGGTACGCTTACTAAGCTTGAAGGTCTCAGTTTGTCTCATAATCAGCTTACTGGTACCGTCCCTCCTCAAATTGGCGAAATGAGCAGTTTGGGTATGCTAAACCTCTCATTCAACCACCTGGAAGGGAAACTCGATAGCAAGCTCGCTAGGTGGCCAGTTGACGCTTTTGTCGGGAATATGTTTACATGCGGTGGTCCCCTGCAACATTGCAGCGCCACCAAGTCCCGACATCAGAAGAAAACGTCTAAAATTTTGATACTCTCCTCGTTACTTACCATTATCGCTGCTGTAGCGTTACTGCTTGGAGTGGCATTCTGCTTCAGGCGGAGGAGAGAAATTCTCAAAAGAGCCAGTGAAGCGGGGTCTACTTTCTCAACGAGCTCATCAAACACAAACCGTCACTTGCTCAAATCAAAATCCCCGGGAAAGCAGACAGAGTTCAGATGGGATGACATTATGGAAGCGACAAAGAATCTAGACGAAGCATACGTTATTGGGTCAGGTGGGTCAGGGACAGTATATAAAGCCGTTTTGGCATATGGGGAAACGGTTGCAGTGAAGAAAATCCCGTGGAAAGATGATCTTATGTTAGATAGAAGCTTTGCGACAGAGATTAAAACCCTTGGCAGAATACGACACAGGCATTTGGTGAAGCTAATTGGGTACTGTAGCAACAAAGGAGGCTCAAGTCTGCTGATATATGATTATATGGAGAATGGAAGTGTTTGGGACTGGCTTCATGGTCAAGACAGACAAAAATCGAAGGCGGGGAAGAAGGTACTAAACTGGGAGACTAGGCTAAAGATTGCGGTGGGATTAGCCCAAGGGGTTGAATACTTGCACCATGATTGTGTGCCTAAGATCATTCATAGGGACATTAAGTCCAGCAATCTACTGCTTGACTCTGATATGGAGGCTCACCTTGGAGATTTCGGACTGGCAAAGCAAGTTCATAGCAATTATGAGTCGCTGAATAACACTGAGTCGACTACATGGTTTGCTGGATCTTTCGGGTACATTGCTCCAGGTACATATTTTCTTGACTGTTTCCCTCTTTACACTATTTTTATTGCACTATTATGTTCGAAACCTTAAATGCAAAAAGGCTAGGAGTTTCGGAGCTTAGATTCATACCTTGAGTAAAACTACGAGATTGATTAATGGTTTGCTAGCTTAATAGGTTCTATTTCTAACATAACGTGTGTTATGGCAAACAGAGTACGCTTACACTATGAAGGCAACTGAAAAAAGTGATGTCTATAGTATGGGGATTGTCCTGATAGAGCTTGTTACCGGGAAAATGCCGACAGATTCAAGTTTCGGCACAGATATGGACATGGTGCGATGGGTGGAAATGCATATGGAAATGCAAGGTTTGGAAAGGGAGGAGCTAGTCGATCCAGCATTGAAGCCTGTTTCTGTTGACAACGAAAGTGCTGCGTTCCAGGTGCTGGAGATAGCACTCCAGTGCACCAAGACACATCCCGCTGAAAGACCAACTTCGAGGCAAATCTGCGATCAGCTTCTGCAAATCAGTAGAAATAGAGGATCACTGCTTCTGTGAATTGCGACAGTTAACGTGATTGAGTGATTAGAATTGTGAATTTTAGCTTGCTAAGTACGTAGTATAATCTTCAATTATGTCCATTCGGGATTTTTTATGATAACAGTAACGGATTGATTTATAATGAAGTATTTCAGTCCCCTTCGCTACAAATGTGATCTGAGAACTGTAACTAGTGACTTGCAATCAGCGGCCTTGGCTTCCGGCCGTCCAGGATACCATCCCATGGCATAATTGCTGGACAACAAGTTTTTATAAGGTGCATTAAGTCGGGGTTAGAAGCTAACAACAATTAGCGCCAAAAGTACATGAAGGTACTCACCCAATAAACGCAAAAACCACGCATTTTCGTTTGTGTGCTTGGTTTTTTGACAGGGTTAACAACTTAACATACAATTCTGAGAAAGACAATTTGGTAGCTGAATATGTGAAGATCTTCATTTTTTATTAAAAAGATTGAAATAGTCAAATATCAAAAAGTGTACAGAAAGCTTCCTATGAATACAAGGAAGAGGAAACCGATTAAACGGGAAATGCAGTTCTTAACATAACAGAGTTTACTTAACGCAACCCACATTAGCATGGTCTTTTACTCCAAACCAAGCTACTCGTCTTCATCTGCAACGGAAAAACGAGAATAAAATCAGTAAAACATAAAGTAGTCAAATTCATTTAATAAGAAAAATATGTATTAGCTGAATGATGTATCTGCTTCCTAATCCTTTTAGTATATTAAACTACCTTATGTTCCGTTTCGCGTACAAAAGAATCAAGCAATTGTTCAACTACACCAGAAACAAAACAGAAGAAAACAAAAGATGAAGAAATAAACAGAAATTGGGCCTAAAAGTCAAAGATATTAGCAACAAGCTAACGACATTGTAATACTAAAGAACTTAATGATTAATTGCTATCAGATAGTTGTCTTCCTAATCCAAAATATAAGTCACCCTCAGCAAACACACTAACCAAAATTACCAATACGCCCCCATCTAACGTTATCCGTTTTATATAACTAAAGAGTATGAAGGATTAGTTGTCTGCCTAATCCAAAATATAAGCCACCTTCACAAACACACTAATCCAAGGGACTAAAGGATTAGTTGTAGGCATTGTATTAAATCTCAGTTTAAAACTCGGGTCTCAAATCTGTCAAGTAGCATGATCTCTATTGTTGACTCTTTAAATGCGGTCAATACCTCCTGAAAATGTTGTAAAGATAACCATCAAGACATTTAATACCACCCCGGTAGGTAAATTCTAGGAGAAAATAGCACTAATGATTAATCGGTATTGGAGCAGCTCATGACATGAGATAAAATTAGTGTTAGATGACAACACTCATAGGACTTCTAGAACGGGTAATATTTTGGATCAAACCCAATTTGCTAGGATGACTTGAAGTTAGGAACACAGGGAGTAATTATTAAGCATCATAACATATAAAAAATAATATAAAATAAAAATAAAACACACAGCTACTACATGAAAGAATGCATCTACAAGCAACACCTGTTTATCTACTTGGTAGCAGCTAAAATAAAAAGGGCTAGTCTTGTTCGAGACCATCTTGAACTTACAACATACTCCCTCCGTTTCATAAAATGTAGTTTTCAAATATTTATTTGACTTAGAAAGACCTTCCATTCTTAATTTTAAAAGGCATGAGGAGCAGCGCAAGGCGCGACGCCAAGGCAATTGCCTTTTAGAACAAGGAGCACACTTTTTGCAAATAAATATGTATTCTCTATGAAGTTTTGTTCAATATTTCCCTGTTTTGATACTAAATAACGTTAACATGTAAAGGAGTAAACGTAAGAGATAATGTACCAAAGAGAAGGGCGTAACAACAGAACTAGAAAGAAAAAATTTGAAGCTGATTGTGCCTTGTCTAGAAGGCGCACTTAAGGGCACCAAGGCGTTCTGGAATCTGGCTGGTGCCTTACCGAGCCATGGGCTTAAGCTCCCCCATGCGCACTTTTTCAAACTAAGGTTCCATTTTGAGTATTTTTCACCATTTCGAAGCACTTTTTTTGGGTAAATATTACACATACAGGGTCATTTCTCCAACTAACCCTTTCACTACCTAAATCAAATATTTTTGTATTTTGCATGTGTAGTTAATTATTCTATCAAATTAAAATCTTTGTATGTTGTAAGGTATTTCTAAAACAAAGAGTGTAGAAATTATCGCTATCATTAAATTAACCACTTATGGTGCAAAGAGACATCATAAATGAACCTGCCTGTGTTTTATGAAAATAATAAGCAATAGGCAGGAGTCTTAATTAGATGAGAGATTATTTAACATGCAAAGGATATTTGGTAAAAAAAGGTGTATCCTATATGGACGGGGCCGGGATTTAAAGGGTTTGCTTTAATAGAATTTAGAATATCGGAAAGACATTTCAAATCTGCCATGAAACTTGACAAAGTATTTGAGAATGTTTTTCACGGTCGGTATCATCTGCACCCAACTTTTGGGTGTAACCGATAGTGACCGTAATTTCACTTTCAATTACATGCATGAATATAAGCAAGTGCAAAGATTGTGGAAGACAGCATCATGCCAAAATGGCGATGCCGAAACCGACGAGGTGCCAAAGACTTTAAGAGGGCGCTTCATATATAAATAAGACGGAGATAGTGGAAAATAGAGAGAATGATAAAGAAAGTGCGCGGTCAAAAAGAGAGCATGTTTTTCTGATGTCAAGACACCTAAGAAGCACAAAGGCTTCCCTTGGGCAAGATTACATTCTTCTTAAACATGTTTTTCTGATGTCAATTAGAAACAGAAAACAAAATAAGAAAACACATGGATTTGAGCTTTTCACTCATGCGACAAAGGTTGTCGTGGTGTAGGGAGATTACAACATTGTTTCACCAATTTCCATACCATGCACTCAAACTATCATGCTTTCCAAACCATTTAAAGAATTTCAACTTTTATAATGAAATAAGTTCATATAAGCACTTTGATCAAATTTACAGAAAACGGTGCATTAGAGATTTAGCAAGAAAACACTAGTTAACCTAATTCCACAGAAAACTAATCTCCACTCTTACCAAACACAACAGAAGGCAAAAAAAAAAAGAGCTCCATATTCATTTCTTAACCAACAAAAAAAAATAACAAAAGCCAAATGCTTCTTGATCCTTTGATTGGTTGCTTATTACCATCTAAATTCCTTTCCAAGCTCCACAACACAATAAAAGCACAGTAAGGAATAAGATACACATTGTAGCATTGCATGCTAAAATTAAACCCTTTTCTTCATCCTACCATTTTAGGAAGATTTTCAGGTTATTTGAATAGAATTTTAGGAGAGAAGGGGAGGAGGGACAATAGAGCATGAGTAGAGATACGTATATACTCCATACAAATCCTTTCAATGCTTGAAGTATTTTACTTTTCCTTTGAGGGCTGCCAACCTAGAAAATAACTCAATAAAACATTCTTGTATCAGATAAGGGGGGACTTGTTTTTGTTTTATTTCTGATATTGTTAACATTGTCACTGAAACCCTTTCCATGCATATCCCTCCATCAGAACAAAGTATTTAAAAATATAGAAATCATTCGAACAAATACTTGGAAGATTCATTATATTGAGAAGCACTAACCAACCCACGATGTGTTGTGCTTCCACTTCCACTTCAAATTAATGTAAACCAAGTAACCAACTATCACTATATAATGAAAACTAAGCCAAAAAGTTATGCCCGAATGAATTGTCACAGTTATTACCTCATTCTTGACAGTCACAGAGAAAAATACTTCAATTTCTATAGGTGTTCTCAGGTGAGAGGCCCAAAGTGCACCTAAATCACCCTAATGCATTCGTTAATGCCTCTCTTATTCACTATAAGCACAAGGAGCTATGGCATGTAGAAATCTAAAACAAGTACCCTTTCTATTTGGGATTATGTCAGAGCCGCTTGTAGAAAAACACTCTTTCAGCATGAACTACACTAACAGCGTACATGCCAAGAGGCCAGCATGAATTATCAGAAAAAAGTACATGCCAAGAGGCAGCATGAACAACGTGCAGTATACATGGGGTTTTTAATCTTAAATCAAGCTTGCATGGGCAAACATTATAATCAATCACAGATAAGATGAGGCTATGATGAGATGATTAGCATTTAGCAATAGTGCATATTAAGATAGATATTGATATCTTGTCATTTTACTTGCGCCCCTCTTTATAAACCACCAACCATGACTCTTAATACCACGTGAGGGGAAATTACCACTCATGAAAAGAGCAGAATTGTAAGATGAGTATTGCAAATCTTATAGATCTCAAAAAACACAAAAACAAGGTTGTATGCATACCTATCGTCGTCTAAACTACAACACTATTCAAGTTCCCTATATAGGCAATAAGCCACTAAAAAAAGGAAAATATAGAGAAGAAAAAAACAGAAAAGATGGCTTCACACAAGTCAGCATCAAGTTCCCAATTAAGTGCGTACATACATACTCAAGAGTATTAAGGTTCCACATCATGGTATTAGTTCTTGGTTTGAAACTTGATCTCAAAATAGTGTGTCTCAGGCTAACCTCAGTCGATGCACTGATAACGCTTTATAAATGGTTACAATAACTTTCAAAACCATGATTACTCGACTGTTAGTCAGCTTAACAGCTTAGAATAATACCATGATCCCTCCGCTTTTAAAAAGACTGAAAAAAAAAATCAAGCTTTAGCATGAGAGACAAACTCTAACATCCATGACTGAAAACCTTTATATATCCCCAGCACAAGAAGAGGTACATAAAACAGCACTAATCCAAAATGTTTTATCGTTTTTCTCTCTTGTAAACCACAACTCCAGTGGAAAAAGCTATAACAATACAGTCGGCAATTCGGCATTATATAAACAGGTCTAAAAGAACACCACTGATCATTATCACCATTACCAACAGTGCAATAAAGGGAAGATCATCTACTGCTACATTATTAAAAATCGTTGATAACTACTTCATTTTAATCAACTGACTATGCTTCTTTTTATTCTAAGAGTCACTCGATACGATTTTCAATTTGGGTCAACTGCAAGACTGGAAACAGCCTCTCAAGGTAATATTGGAACCCCTTATCTCGCAATTTGCAGTAGTCCTCGACGCATTATCCATCACAATTCGGCAGAATTAAATCAGAAACAATGTACAAAAATGAAGTCTTTCCTTTGCAATAAAGGGAAGATCATCTACTACTACATTTCGAAAAACCGCAGATACGACTTCATTTTAACCAACTGACTACGCTTCTTTATATTCTAAAGTAGAGTCACTCGATACCATTTTCAGTTCGGGTCAACTGCAAGACTGAAAACAACCTCTCTATGTAATATTCAAACCCCTTATCTCGCAATTTGCACAATTGGGCAGAATTAAATCACAACAATGTACAAAAAACCGACACAAAAAGCGAAAAGCGTACCAATATAACGGCGTTCATTAGCAGCCTTAGCTTTCTCAAGCATCTTATCAAGGTCTTCTTGAAGCTTAACATCCCATTTCACCAATTGATTTACAAAAACTGCCCCAATTCCCATCCCTATAACATGCTCCCATGGATCTATAATACAATCATTCACATTCAATCATAACTATATCAAATCAAATCAAAATTCAAATTAATAACAGAACAAAAGGGATCAAATCTGAAAATGAGGAAGAAGATGAAGAAGAACATACGACGCATATAGGGTAGTTTACGGAGGGCGTTAGAGTACATCTGAGTACCTAACCCTAGAAGAGCTCCAACCATTGTTGCACTCCACGCCATTTTCGCTTTCTATCTTCCTTTCTCTTGTTTTCGCAGATTTTAATCAGGTGGTTTGAGACTTGAATTGCAACTAGTGGGGGGAGTAGTGGAGAGTACATACTTGTAATTTGTAAATAGACTCGAACCCGAAAAAACGATCGAAAATATATGAATTGATAACCCGATCTAACACGGGATTGTTAGTAGTTGATATCTTGATTCTTAATCGAGTCGAAACTGAACAGAATTCAATAAATCAAATGATACCCGAACCTGAATATTTTAACGGATAAAAACTGAACTTATAAACCAAAATTAAAAAGGGTTTTTCTAAAATGTGCTCTTAGGGCACATGATAATAATCTAAGTGCACATTTTAGAAAAACCCAATTAAAAATAGTTATTTTCTCGAAAAAGCACTCATATTTTAGGTGTTTCTTCATTCATTTTTTATTATTTATTAATGGTATGGATTATTATATTCAAGTTGAAAAGTATAAGGTATATTTAAGCTAGTTTTGTTTACCTTTAGCTTAAGAAAATTATGGCCCGAAACTCAACTGAACTGATATTGACTCGCCTGAACCGCACCCGACTCGAAATAACACAAACTTATTAATGACCGAAATAAACCCAATAGAAATCGAACTGAAACTGAAACTAAGGTCAACCCGATTTAAAGCAAAGTAATTTAACTCGATCTGAAACCTAGTCGAATGACCCGTTTGGCAGGTCTAGGTGTTAGTATGTGATTTGGAAAAATAAGGTCGAAATTATCGGGTAATTTAGGGTGAGGATTCATAAGATCTTAATTTAGTGGGTAAAAAAAAAAGTAAATTATGGACATAAACGTTTAAACTATAAACAAATTCTCCTATGAGACCATCTCACCATAAGAGGTGGCTACATTTTCTATTTCTTTTTTTCCCTTTTTCTTCGTGAGTTAGTGTGGTTATTTGGAGGAAAAGGGCATACATTGGATGTAGTACCTCTAAGTTTTTTATTTTTGAGCATATTTGTATTTTTTTTTTTGAGCTCATTACCTCAAATTTTATTTGTTTTGAGCATATGTATTTTTTTTTCTAAGCATATTAAGGTTTATAAGTTAGATTTAATTTTTTTTCCCGTCAAAACTCAAATAAAACTAAACTTATATGTAATGTTTTGAGTTTTATTGTAATTTTTTAGAGCTTAATGTTTAAGTGAATAAACTCAAAAA
>JAYMSF010001295.1:0-12389 GCA_036897335.1 Silene vulgaris
AGACCGATCAAAGATTACAGCATTGTTTGCAGCAGTAGGAAGACCTTCCGCCCAAATAACTCGACCAATAACTCTAGAAACAGGGTGAGCTAATTCATGAGCCACACAATTGTTTAGAAAGACAGGACCAATAATACCATTTTTCCAAAATTAAAAAGTTAAGATTATTACGACCTATATAATTTAGATTATTGGTGCGAATTAAGTCAATGAACCCTATTGTATTTACTTAGACAATTGGTAGTGTACTTAGTTAACCCAGCATTTGAATTCACGCATCTGTGTCTCTTTCCTTCTCCTCCTCTCTGCAGTTTAGGGGAAACAAGATTAATAATTAAGGAGAAGAAAGAACAAAAAGCAAACCCTAGAAATAATTGAAATCATCAATTTTCAACAAAATTAGGTATGGATTTGGATAGATGGGTCGTCAAGGTTAAAGAAGGTCAGCATTTAGCCGAAGATGAACTCCAGCTTCTCTGCGAATACGTATCTATTCTATTCTCTTTCTCTTTCTTTTTCAAGATTAATATTAATATTATTGTGATTGCGATTTACTATCAAGCTCTCTTTTTTACTAATTGGGTACTTAGTTCATTTGATTTTAATACTGTTATTAGTTTGATGGACTTCATTTACTGTTTTTCCTGCAAATTTGTACTAGTATTCCTTATGTTAATGGCGTTTTTTATGCTTTCCGTTTTTTATTGAGGAAAGTAATTCATTTTCTTGAACTGAATCATGATTAGTTATACACCCTTTCGCGGGGTTTAACTGACGGTGTTAGTTATGCCACCTGAGACGGTATTTGATTTAGGAAGCTCGTCTGTCCTTATTAGTTATACACCCTTTGGCGAGTTCTAAGTTGTTTAGATAACTGACTTCAAGATCTGGCGTCTACTCGTAGTTTATCAACGTTGCTAGTGTGATATACCGATGCCATACTGTTGACGGCACTCTGATGAAATCCTTTTTTGTTATTGACTATTTTTAGGTAAAAGAGATTCTTATTGAGGAGTCAAATGTGCAGCCCGTTAATAGTCCAGTCACTGTCTGTGGTGACATCCATGGCCAATTTCATGATCTCATGAAGCTTTTCCAAACAGGAGGTCATGTTCCAGACACCAACTATATTTTCATGGTACTATTTTTGTAACTACTGCCTCTACGCCAACTTCTATTGCTTACGTTGGATATCTCTCTTGCGTTTTATTGAATCATCAAGTCTCATTGCAGGGTGATTTTGTTGACCGCGGCTACAATAGTCTTGAAGTCTTTACAATCCTTTTGCTTCTTAAAGCTAGGTATGCCTTTCGTTTGTATTACACGTTTCTGTCTAGTCCATGTCTTTGTTACTGTTGAATCCTTTCTTTAATAAATTACTCATAGGGCAGCCGTTGCTTCACCATGTTTAGCCAAAGAATGCGATGAGTGGTTATGGCTAGATTGTTTCCTGTGCTACTGTTGAAACACTGAGTCGTATTAGTTTGTGGGGCTGCTTTCCAAGTAGGAAAAGGGACATGTGACTGTAGGTAGATTCAGCAATTGAGATAATTCAGGAGCCTTTTGAAAGAAACAAATTTGCCAATGGAGGGATCTCAGTAGTATTGAACATCATTTTGTATGGGAGAATCTCAAAATTCACTTGATTAGTTGGGTCCAAGGATTGCTCTTAACCTCGATAGATACCCTGCTATATGTTGCAGTTTTTCTAAATAGCCGATTCCCCTTAGCCTTCAGATTCTCAGGAGTGCCTCCACACTGGGGATGATGTTGTAATGTTGTATTTCTTATAGAGTTGACCTTTATGTTAGTTGTGTGTCAAGTAAATTGCCTCATATCCTTTTAGTTTCTTATGCATTCTTTGAATTTTTGTAATCCTAATATATATTTGTTGGAAGATTATGGCACAAGTAATAAATCTGTAAGCACGAGTCCTGTGTGTTTTAATGTTGTAGACTTTATAGTATTCTCAATTTACCCTACTTTAGGGTATAGAGTTACTCCTTGTTGATTTTTAATATTTGTCATTTTGGTTCATGTCCCCGAGTACGTCTTTTAGGCTAATAATAGAGTAGGGCTCTTTTGTGAGGTTAAGCGAATGAGTCCAAAAGAATCACATTCTGCTTAAGGTATCAGATGTTCTAAAACTATGAGGCTGCGAAACAGCAACAAATTCAAGCATGAAGTAGCTTATATTCAACCAATAACCAACCTTTTTCCCATCTGTAGTTGTCTATTTAGGAAATTAACTAAATCTTGCTTGTTTCTTGTATCTTGGGTCTGAGAATGACGGTGCTTTAGGGGTGCTTTAGGGTGTCCTCGTTGGATGATATTGTACTAAAAAAAATCGTTTACTATTACTGACTTAAACTAATATCCAAGGAATAGGATGGAGCTGTGGCATTGCCGCACTGTTATTGTGAATTTGTGACAGTGATTGTGGAGCTTATTTGTTAAACCAAATCTAAGACTTATGCACAAGTGTTTGGTTATTAGTGTATGGCTTAGTATAAGTCTTAGGGAGCTTGTTATGACTTTGTATTGTTAAAATTAGTATTTTTGTAAATTCTCTCTTTATGTATATTGTATAATATAATACCACTGGGATGGGTTTCGTCACACTGTAACGTCTATGCAGTAATTTTTAATCTATGTGTTACGAGTGAGACTCTCTAATTTTACTATCTTATTAGGTTATATGCGTTGTTTTCTGGCATCTATATGCATTTTGTGGGTACCTTAAGAGTACCCGTTTTTCAAGAAACATGTACTCCATAGTATTATTTAGTCTGTGTACTTCTTACGAACTGCCTAACAAAGTTGTAAGTTGTTAGATGTTGATAGAATATTTTCTTAAAACATTGGTCTGCTTCTTCTTTGTTGATAGGTATCCGGCAAACATCACTCTTCTACGCGGTAATCATGAAAGCAGGCAGCTTACACAGGTTAGTTTCTACTCTCATGTTCATATATCCTTTAATCCTCATTTCTTATTGTTTTTTGACGTGTAAGTTTTTGTACCTTCATACTTATTTTTTTGCACATTTCTTCGTTTAATTATTGTGTTTTCCATTCTCTCCAATTTTTCAATGTCGCCCCACCTCACGTTAAAGTCCCATATGACGATTCATCTGAGTCCACCTCAAATCATTTGGGACTAAGGGGTTCGTGTTGTTGTTCGTAAGAAGTTTAGTTGGTAAGTGGGGGTTTAATATTTCATTCTAATGAAAATAACATTGCAAATTGTATGGTATCTATCGCCTTCTTTGAAGCATGTTCTATGAAGCAAGATCAACAAACTTAGTCCCTAAAGAATTTGGGGACGGCGAAGACGAATAAATCTAAAACGAGGAAACTGGATGGCTTTTACTATCTTATGTGCTGAAGCAGAAAAAATCACTTGGTGACTTATGTTGCTAACTTCCCTTGCAATCTTACTTCTATTTTGGGCTGTAGACATTTGGTTGCTTTAACTCGTTAGATGATCTATACATCAACTACAATGGTTTTTTTGGCTAAATGACAGGCTCTTCAAGAATAGACTTACA
The DNA here is from genome assembly GCA_036897335.1 of Silene vulgaris. NCBI lineage: Eukaryota > Viridiplantae > Streptophyta > Magnoliopsida > Caryophyllales > Caryophyllaceae > Silene > Silene vulgaris. Next base: position 3,549 of record JAYMSF010001295.1, read on the forward strand.
TTTTTTGCCCGCTTATTTGTTTTTAGGTTATTAGGCGTGGGAAAATTCTAACCATGTGGACACTAATTGAAGAAATTTGTTTTTAGGTTATTTGTTTTTTTGGATGAACATGTCATTGTGAGATATTGATTGTAGCGAAGGTCAATGCCTTTCGAGAAAATCATGCTTAGCAGTTTGCAGGCAGTTGGTGAATTTCAGAATCACAGTAATATATTTTTCTCTAATTGCAGTTGCATTGGCAAGGATGCCATTATTTTTACACTCTGGTGAAAGTGTTTGTGATTTGTAATATTGCTGCTTTTTGAGTACATTGAGGCGACCTTGGTGTACCAATCTGCATTGGAAATATCTCCTACCCATCTGAGGAATGTAGATTGTCTAAGTGTGAGAGATATGGTGAAGTCTATTACAAATATAAGACTAATGCTTGAAATGAACACAGTGATTAAGGAGTAAATTGAAGTCGGATTAGGTCATAACTTCCTCTAGAAAGCTGTATACTGAGGCATTATCATTGTCAACATTTTCAATTCCCTTGGTGTTCAAGAGGAAGGAGTCGGGTATGATGGAGGATAGGCGCATAAAGTATGATGGAGGATAGGCGCATAAAGTATGATGGAGGATAGGCCCATTATGCTTTATGGAAGATGATATGTACAAAGTAGTAATAGAGAATCAAAGTATTAGCTTTTGGCTACGTCTAGATTTTCCCTCATTTTCTGTACTATCTTTTGCGCAATTTTGACTCATCTATGCTCTGAATCATCTGCTTTTAAACTGAAAGAGTTTGCGCATGTTTAAAAAAAGGTCACTTCTCAATCGAGCTACTAGATGCTGACATGCTGTAGCATAATGCTTCTGTCAACACTTGTTTCCATTCATGAACAGCTGGCTCAAAGATCTGAGCTGGAGTGAATTTTGCGTCATGGTGTTAGCGCTCACAAGGATGGTTGGGGCATCTTTAATGTATCTTTTCAGAAATAGTGTGCATAAAATATGTTGGTTTTGTAGCTTTCACAAGGTTTGTTCAGCACATCTTTAATGTGGTGAAGTTGGATTGCAGTCACTTGTGGAATTTTTTTCTTGTTGCAAGAATGAGCCGGTTTCTGTTAGATAGGTCCCATTCATGTCCCAATAATTGTTTTTTCTTAAAAGTGCAATTAGTTTGTCTAGATGTATACTTACATAAAGATATTTTGGTGTTATGAATCTGACATGTTTTCAATTTAAGGATTCTTAGAGATAGCGAATATGAAGTTATGGAGTAGATGTGTTTCTCTCAAAGGCTTCATAGTATGTAGTTCTACTAGAATGTTTTTATCAGATACATCGTGATAATGATATAAATACTGTACATGTGTAGATTTGGTTTCAAGTTCGTGCAATAATTAATGGGCTTTTTTCCAGGTATATGGGTTCTATGACGAATGCCAGAGGAAGTATGGAAATGCCAATGCATGGAGATACTGCACAGATGTTTTTGATTATTTAACCCTATCAGCAATCATAAATGGAACAGTAAGTTTCTAGTTCTGTTATATGACATTTGAACTTCAAATACAATCTGTGGTGAGTTGGGAGCTTTAGGTTTGATGCCCTCATTTCCCAGTTCTCAGGAGCTTCAAGCTGTGGGATGGCATTTGAAGTTCTTTATTGTGAGGGCTTGTGTTTGAGTATTTATAATGCATCTAAAATGAAATACTTGGCTTCTATTTTTCACGTCACTTTGATAAGCACCTTATCTGTTGTCTTCATTTATCCCGCTGTTGGTAGAAGCATCAAGCTGTGGAGTAACACTTGAATCTTGATGTTTTTCTCTGTTGGGGCTGGTGGTTAATGTCAATAGTTCGAGTCTGTGTGCAGTGGTCCAGTAAGGCTTTCCATTCACTTCTTTATTCATCTTATCTGTGATCTTGCAGGTGCTATGCGTTCATGGTGGTCTTTCTCCGGATATTCGGACGGTGGATCAGGTCCTGTGTTATGTATAATGTCGTTTATTTTTTTTAGCAACAAGCTTAGTAGTATTACTTTTGTTTTCTTTATCGGACCGGGCCATTTTGTGACAAGGTTATGTTTACAATTGTTTGGAAACTTCAAGCTTTCTTTTCACATTAAATACTTCCAGCATTTTGGTACATAAGTTAGTGATTATAAGAAACTTAGAAATCTTTTGGCTTTTGGCGTCAATTTCATTTTTTGTACATGTGTTAGATCACTTTTTTATCCAATTTGTTTTAGGAAACTCCAGTTATGCAACCTCATTTTGTATTTTGACCTATTATTGAGCAGATGAGGGTAATTGAACGGAATTGTGAAATACCTCACGAAGGGCCATTCTGTGACCTTATGTGGAGTGATCCTGAAGATATTGAAACATGGGCAGTCAGTCCACGTGGAGCAGGCTGGCTATTTGGTTCAAGAGTAACTACTGAGGTACTGGTTTGTTTTTGAGTTAGCAGCTTGTGTATAATATACTCCGTATTAATGAATGGACTAAATGAATTATTTGCAAATGCAGTTCAATCACATCAACAATCTTGATTTGGTATGCCGAGCTCATCAGCTTGTACAAGAAGGTCTTAAGTACATGTTTCAAGATAAAGGCCTTGTAACGGTAAACACGCAGTTTTATGGTGATTGTATATTTGTATATGCAAACTTGATAGCTCAATTAAACCTTGGTCTCTGGTGTTACAGGTGTGGTCTGCGCCAAATTACTGCTATCGTTGTGGGAATGTTGCTTCCATTTTGAGTTTTAATGACAACATGGTAAGTCATGCCCATTTTATTTTGTATATCGCTGCACTAATCTTGTATATTGATTTCTGATTGCATGTTCTGTTTTTCTTTCGAGTCAATCATATTTCCTGGTTGCTTTCCTCTCCTGATTCCTAATTGTAATATGGAAGTTGTCATACTTGTCAATTACAGAGTAATGAGACTGTGTGTGATGGGTAGTAAATTGACTGTTTGACTAATTAAATGAGTTTAATCTGTGTGCGATGCTCGTGTCAAAAATATTTGGCTTATATAGCTGTGTTAGTTTGGAGTCCTTGGCCAAATACCGCTCAGGTAGTGGTTTATCCTTTTGGCATTGGAGTTCTAGGCATCTGTTTGTATAAGTTGTAGACTTGTAGCGTAACCTGATTGATGCCATTTGATAAATTTGTTATTCGGAGTGAAAAAGGAAGGACCTGGAGCTCTGATAACTATGCGCCTGTCTATACTTATACAGTTTCTTCCCATGGCTTTCTCTTACTTGTTTCTTTCCCTGGAATATAATTGTTGGGTTATTCGCTATCATGTTTAACAGGAGAGGGAAGTCAAGTTCTTTACAGAGACAGAAGAGAACAATCAGATGAGAGGTCCTAGAACTGGGGTTCCGTATTTCTTGTAGAAATTGGCATTTGGAAACCAAGACTCTGTATAATTATTAATTCATGTGTTTTCTTTTTACACCCAAAAAATCCTGGATGTTAAATTTAGAGTCTGATTGAATTCTTTCCAAGTATGTTGTTTCTCAGTTTAAAGCTTTCTTCAACTCCGGAAAACCCTTCCTCCAATTCAGTCTGCTCTGTGATTAGAAGGGTCATGTACTCATGTATCTGGTTTACACACTATTATGGTTTATTCTTTATAATTTTTCATGGATTAAGATTGAGACTATGCGAGGAGTTTCCCTGTGCATGTTAAATATTTTCTGCGTACTCAGTACATCACATTTTTCCGTGTTGATAACAAGGGTTTTAAATAAGCGATTTGAGCCTAAGAGGATGCTTTGTTCAGATTTACAATTATCTTACGCAGAAAGTGTATGAAGTTCCAATTTCATAGATCTGGGGAATCCGGCAAGGAGACTTTGTTTCTTAACAATCCAGTACCGAGTTAGTTGTAGCTAGATCCTTACAGGATAAGAGTGAAGAGAGAGTGGCATACTGGCACAGAAACCAAATGGTTCAGAATTCAGGATCATCCAAAATTGCTTACATGATATCGGTTTTTCCACATTTGACGGGTGGGGATCTGTTTAGGAAAGAGATGTGATGGCAAGTTGGCTAATTAAACAACAGACCCTTGCTCCCTTAAACAAAATCTAATATTGTTAATAGTCCCGTTCTTGTAATGGTACCTTCCGCTTGCTAATCTAAGGGCGTGTCCTGAAAAAAAAAAAAAACTGTTGTAGCAGGCTTAAATGCAGTAGTGGAGAAGACTAAATCTTTCACCAGAGCTCGCGTAGATGCAATTTCAGTTCCAGCATATACTATTTTTTTCGGTCACCGGTTCTATAGTTTATTGAGTTGGAAGGAAATAAAGGGATGCCCCCTTCCCTCGCCTTCTCCAACAAACCCGCCCTCTAAATTTTGTATCAAGGAAACTATTTTTTTATGGTATGGAAAGAACCACAGACAATTTTGATGCCAAGGGATTAAAACATAGATAACAAGTGTCACCTCAACGGGAAATGCTATTACCAAATAAGCTAACTGACATAGGAATCATGTTACAATTACTCATGGCAGCCATGATTTAAATGTTTAACCATGCAACTAACGACCACATGCCTAGCAGCATGCCAACAATAATCCCAGGCTTGAAACATGGCAAGAGAAACCTGTTAAGCCGTAGCAACATAGAAGATATGTTTGGACAAGTACAGTTGATAGTTAAAACTAGATGATAGGCCTACTAGTTTCTCCAAGTCTAGACACTATAATTACAACCAAGGCACAACGCTGGGTCCACGAAAAACGTCCTTCCATCATGATTGATAGACCAGTTGAAATCATATCCTTTTTGGAGGCACATACTGAACACGCTCATCTTCACAAAGAGCCTGGAAAACCCAACAAAATATGTATAAATTTCTCAGGCAGACACAACAATAACCCTTTGAATGCATAATATTTATCTCCTGAAAAGCAGATAGAGATACAGCCCCAACATGCCAAAAATCAACACGAGTTTATATAACTTACTTATTTCAGTCACAATTTAACAAGATCTCAGTACATTTCCCCACAATCGATCAATGACACCCATTCAGTCACACAAATTTGCTTCTGTTAACATAGCTGAAGTATCTGACTGGAGAGAAGTGCCATCCCGTTATTACTAAAGATTAAGAAATCACCAAATTCTTCCGCCTAAGTAACATACTACTATAAGATATTTGCCTCCTAATTAACTGGTCCCACTATCTATTAACTATTTACTATTGGACTATATTTGCCTACTAATGAATTCTATTCCATAAATATTAATCATTGTTTAGCCTTTACATAAACAAGGCAAATTCCCTACCCTTTTTAAAATGGAGCTAAATACCATTATTTTAATTATCAAATCCTGTAACATCTTGATCTAAAAAATCCCCGCTTTTGCGCGGGATCTACACTACTCAGAGGATGGAGAATAAAGAGTAAATTTTATTCTGCAATGAGAAATGAATTCCAGAGTTTTTAGTGGAAGCAGATGCAAATCGTAGCATCTATAATTAAGTAATAGCATTCTGCAGTACGGCATATAGTTTGGTGGAGCCACTTCCACAATGCAAAGAAACAAAATAGGCTACACCAAACAACAAACTATGATTCCATTACAATCTTGGGAGTCTGAAATACAACTCTTTTTCCCTTCACTTAGTCATGTTAACTGTCAGTACATGAAATATAGCATCTGACACAGAAATCAAGACTTGTGGAGTCATTAGTATCTCAATGGCTCCACAAAAACTAATTCCCCCAATCATTGATTTGGCTTTTCAGATGGAATCCACAAAGCCATATACTGATAGCAGCAATAATAGAGAAGAGAAATACAGATAGCACAAGCACAACAAAGAAGACCAAGAATCTAGGGAAGAGCATGTGTCTGAAAAGAATATTAATGGATGTTGAATGGTGGGAAGAAAAGGAAGCAGAAGAAACAAGTAACCTATCAGAATTTCGAATTTAAATTTTAAAACAAACAGCACCATTATGAACCATAAATCACCTACAATTTGGTGTGAATCACAGTAAAGAGAAGGTTATGATGAACCAAAATGCTGCAGCACACAAACTTATGAGCACCACCAAATAACATCGACTTAGTGCCTCAAAGGCTCCCATCTATGACTATGAACGGGATCAAAAGTCGGCAGCAAGTGATAAATCAACATCCAAAAAAAAATGGTGAAACCATAATTGTGTTTCACTCTCCTATTCCAACCTCAACCTGCCCTCAAAAAAAAAATTTAAGCCTTTATCAAAAATATTCAAGCAATCTTAATTCTTAATGCACCAGCCTCAAATCTGGTAAGTAGGCTAATCACTAATGTTTTGCGACTTTATAGTAAACTTTTACAGCCAGTAACCCCAGATCTTTAAAGTAGCCAAAGGGCTGTCTAGCATACCAATATCGCGTCATAAAGACAACATAGCCAGCTACAATGAAAACAAATGTAGAACATTAGATTTAAATTCATAAACGCCTACAACACTTGACAAGATATTGTGCTTCCATTACAGATTTTGCAAGGATTAAAAGCAAATTAATTTCTTGACATGCTGAAAAGTACCCAAAATTTATAATTATCATATTCAGTTAACAGGTGTAGGTGTGACGGTGTCTTGCCTGTAGAAGCCAGTCATATTTTCATCACATTTAGGACTGTATTTTCACAAGATAACAAATTTAAATGCCTAAAACTTCAGGATTTATGCAAAAATAGTTCTCCATTATCTATGTCGAAGAAATATTGCAGATTCCAAAGATGGCCAATAACATTGTCGGACTTCAATTGCCTATTCTTGCTCAATAGTGGCGTGTTGACAAGACTCAAATTCATAAGGTAACACCATGCAAGTATCATCATCTTGGCAATCTAACACTATAAAGAGGAAGGTATTGTCTCAAACTATTGGTGCAATCAATTTCAAAGACTTATGATGTGAACATGCAGAGATGAAACCCATACATGAAAGAAAACCCCAGTCCCCATACATGAAAGAAAACAGCAGCCAATAAATTTAATACATGGAGACATCATCGACAGATTAAAGCATGGTTGCCTAATTCGTAGTAAGCTCCAATATGAATAAGTAATATTCATACATGACACACACTTTTAAGTTTTAACAATGTAATACGGATATTTGAAACCCAAAATCATAATATATGTTGTAATAAGAATACGTAGCAATCAATTCACGAGTTGCAGTTCAGTGGGATTTTTCGAGAATCTGGTAAACATGGATCAAAGGACAGTTAAGGCATCAAAACCTTGTAGTTGTCCCAATGATACACATTGTTTCACGCAAGTGGATAAGAAATGGCACCTAGCACATTAAGACTTACGAGTCATTGAAGAGAAGCAACAACATGATTGCTTTTTAGTTTGCAATGTTTAGCAGCTGGCTAGAGATCGTAGAGAGAAGAGGATATAATTGAGGTCCAACCTTTTTGCAATTAAGGCCGGTAGAGATTGGGATGACAAAAGTTAAACATGTAAATTATTTCAAAACAACAATAATTTTTAAATGTTACTCCCTCTATTCGGTTGGATTCACTGCACTATGATACATATTGTTTCACGCATCTTCATAGCTCAAAATAAGAAGTCAGTTGGTAAGAAATAGCACCTAGCACATTAACACTTGCGACTCATTGAAGCGAAGCAACAACATGATTGCTTTATAGTTTATAGTTTGCAATGTTTAGCAGTTGGCTAAAAAAATTAAAGGTACAAGGGTCGTAGAGAGAAGAGGGATATAATTAAGGTCCAAGCTTTTTGCAACTAAGGCCGGTAGAGAATGAGATGACAAACGTTAAACATGTAAATTATTTCAAAACAACAATTTTTAAATGTTACTCCCTCTATTCGGTTGGTTTCGCTGCACTATTATTTTCACAATTCAAACTAACACCCTACATCCAATTTCCCAATTTCAGCCTTCCTACTTTCCACCGTCTAAAATTTGAGACATAAAGAAATAAAGTTATTCACAAAGGGAGGAGTATCATGTAGGAAACTGAAATTGACAACATTGGAAAGTCGGCTGGAGAGAATGCATGCAGCAAACATTCAACAACGGGCAAACGCAAATTGAGTAGAGTTAGATAAAAGTAGACCTGAAACTCCTCTGGCAGTGCCTCAGAGACAGCAAGGGTGTAGCAGCCAGGAACAAATCTTCCTGAAATCGAGAAAATGATTCGACATATAAATAATCATGTACAGGTAGATTCATTCATTGATATGATATAATTGAAAAGGGAGGTGGAGAGAGATACCGATACGCAGCCAACGAGCAGCCCAACTCCTAGTTGGATCCATGACAGAAATTAAGCCAGTGAAATTAGGAGTAGTGCATTCAACAACACGCTCATTGTCAGATTCCAAGCCGAAGAAGGGACAGTTTTCGCAACCCGATTCCCTAAACTGCATTTTTTGATTATTTCTTTATTAAACCCTAATCTAATCCAATCTAATCTAATCAATCAATTAAATTGAAATTGAAATAGAAAGATGAACCTGGTCGTAAGTTTTGACAAGGCGGCAACGAAGGCAAGCCCTAAGCTCATGCCCAAAGCTTGTTGGTATCTGCGCAACCACGCTTCCCATTCTCTCTCTTTCTCTCCTTCTCAATTTCTCAGTTGTGTATTTGTGTGTTATGTTGTGTCCCTGCTTTTCCCGGTTTGAAACACTTTTATATGGAGTACCTCCTTAAAGACCAACCCAACCCAACCCAACCCAACACCACCACCGAACTAAGTTAAAATTACTTCGGATTCAACTTACTCCCTCTTATTCACTGTTTTCTTCCCCTTTCATTTTTCCCTAAGAAATAAGAGAGTGGATTT
>JAYMSF010001296.1:0-12387 GCA_036897335.1 Silene vulgaris
CTCGGCTCGTTAGCACCCCTAGTTATAGCATTCCGTGACATATAATGGATCGTCTAAAAAATGTTGGGAGTGTACGCCCACCCTATTAGTAAAGCGGATTTAAACATAACCATGAGTAAAAGTACTTAATAAAAAAACCCATTTTACAATGAACTTGTTCAAAGTCGCCTTACAATGTTAGTGCCTACCGATGATACAGTAGCTTCATTAATAAAAGCACAAGTAACTCCTTCACTCATAAACCAAAATTTTAACACCGGCATGCAGTGTAACATGAAGGATTAACTCACTGATACATCTACATCAAATTTTAAGAAATAACTGATAATGCAATAAAAATTGATGAAAAGAGTAAAAAGAATGATAAGAAAAAGTAAAACTATAAATTTAATCGCGGCCGTTTATTTTTGATCCACTCTTGGCCATTCTTTTCTGCAAGTCTGAGTCGTAATGTGCAAAAGCAGCATCTAATGCCTGGATTAGAAGTAATCAAAACCCACATACATCATCAGAAATCAGAAAACATCCTGAAAATTAATTCCAGCTTAAAACCACAGCCATCTTTTCTTTTACTTTTTTCACCAAGACCGAAAAACTAATTCTCGTATGAGGCGCTTCGAGATAATACTATCATGACTGACCAAAAGTTGCTAATAAATCTACCATAACAGGATAAAAGAGGTCTGGTCTCGCTATAACATGAGACCTTTTGAGAGCCTAACTGATGATGTATGAAGGGTAATCTGCAAACCATGAAAACGAAGAGTTTATTTACCCTTTTCTTTGACATTAATCCATTATTTGGAGGGAAGGATTTGGAGATTCGATTTGTTTGGATAACATACTGAATTGTGGGGAATTGTAGCGTAGGAAGTGGGCGGATTCTTTTTCCCTCATCCCTCCAAACACAAGAAAGATTTGCAGAGAAAACGCAATGCTTGATTCCCCCTCCTATGTTTGTTTGAATAGCATTTTGGATTGCATGGAAACAGCTGATGAGGGAAATAGAAATATTGGGGAAATCTGGAGAGAAATACCCATCCATCTCCATCCCCTTTCTTTCCCTCTGTATCCAAACAAACGGTTGTTTGTATCAAATCAATAATGAATTATTGACATTTCTTAGTTACATAGGTAATGGTTGGTCTCACAGTAGACGATCGTACACAAGAATGAAATTTAACGATAATCTAACATGGTAGAGCACTCCAAACAGAAGGCATTCACCTGCACCATTGGTTGAACGAGCAGGGAGACTTGATGTCTCAAATCTGACGGCACTGACTCCTTCAGCTCCTGCACATAAGGCAAAATTATGTAAAGCACAAATCTGATTTTCTAAGATAGCCCAAAAATTAAAAAAAAAACGATAACCATGCGAGCCCCCTCTTTCCCAAGTAGACAAAGTGAACTATAGACTTCTTATACAGATCCTAGTGGGATATAGATATACATTGGAATGGCACACTTTCGGCATTTCTTATAAGAAGAATAGCTTCAGTGAGAAATATGACTTTCATTTAATGGATCATGATGGAACGCAGCCAAGTGAGACTAAAGACAGATACTGAATGCTCACCTGTAGCTTTGGATATATATATTGCATGGCATCTTTCAATTTGTTAACCTGAAAGATCAACAGAATGAACGACAATCTCAGCTACTCGGTAAAGAGAAAACACTGAACAAATAGGGTAAAGATGCAAGTACAGAGTGATGATTCACCGTAAACATCACATGTCTCTGGCTATAGAAAATAAACCCCATCGGAATGTCCCATACAGGAGGCTATAAAAGCGATCACATAGCTCATAGAGGTACTAGTTTTAGAGTAGCACAAGCATTATCCAATCAATGTTTAGTAGTCTATAGTCAATCTAAAAAGATATTTCCACGTCAGTTCTCCAATTTCAGTAACATTACCACAATGCTTCAAGGGCTCCCGCTAATGATGGGCTGGGAAACAAACACAAAGACACTGTTTCCCAAATTTCAGTTCGACCATTTTTTATGACATACATGTTATGCCCAATTCAAGCTCCTTGATCTTAATTTTGCCTAAAAGTCTTTAGGACATAAATTCATTGATCCTATTGAAATGAGCTGATGATATTTTTTTCCCTTAGTGTCAAAGGAGCCATTGGGGCAGTATAATGTAAGGAGCGGGGGATTTGAACATGTGATCTAGCACCTCGGTCTTAACCACTAAGCTATGAAATCCACGTATGAGCTGGTGACAATCATCATGACTGCAAGTGGATTTTTCTTTTAATTTCAACTGAAGACCGAACAGCCAAAATAGAGATAAAAAGAGAACAAAAATATAACGAGTGAACCGCAAAGATTTAAGTTGGAACCAGACACCAGTCATCAAATTAATTTACTGCACCACAGTAATGTCTCAGACCTTTGTTGCCAGATAATCCACTTTAATAGGATATGATGACCAAAAATGCTTCAGCAATTCCTGAATAGTTGCCCAATGCTGCAAAGAGAAATTTAATTCACTTCAGCACTTGGATAAGTAAAACCCCAAAATATTTAAATAGGTTGTACAAGTCAAATATACACGTTAAAAAACAAAGCGAACCTCCCCACAAAAATAAAGAGCGCTTAGGGGACCATATTGCTCGTAGTCGAAGTGTGACACTTAACCAATGTCAAATTAAAACCTAAATTGGTAGGTGCTCGAGTCTTAAAACTTTTGTGGAATAAGTAATGAAGCAATAGCTGAGAGCATAAATAATGATCTAGTTTTGGTCAAGCAAGAAATGACAATAAGACACAATGTTGCAAAACAAAATGAAGATCAAAATAGAAAGATGCTCACAGTTAACAGCTCATCTTTTGTCTTACTGGGCAATTGATCCAGAACAGTTTCCCGGTTGTTTGTCCCAAGATTATATTTCGTACTTGATATATTATGAGTCAGTGCATTCAGAACCTAGTAAAACAGTGAAACATAAAAATCTGGATGTTAGCAAAATACCTCCCTTGAAGTGTGACTGACAAAGAGGAGAGTGCTAAACAAGTCGAATGATTCAATTTTTTGAATGTTTAAGGAGGCACAAGGCCAGTACAATTACAATGGAAAAGGCATTCAAACATACAGCCTATCACCCAGTGGACCTCAGTCTCAACACTAGACAAAGACCTCGTGGACAAGTGGGTAAAAAAAGAGAGTAAGGAAACATAGCAGTGAGTACACAAACCTTCAATGCAATTTCAGGCTTAATCATGGAATCATGGAGTCCTACAGACATAATGTCAGAAACCAAATCCCTCATACACGTATAAGCTTCCCGTGTTCTCATTCGTCGATTCACAGATTTTGCCCCCCCTGCCATGTCCCCAGAACTCTTAAGTGCATTGGCTTGTTGAGAGAAGAAATAATCTCGAGGATCCTGGATAAAAACATGCTGATCAGAATTCTTAAGCATAGACTACAAGCCATTTCCATGATAAAGATGCAGACCTTGATGCTAAGTGGTGCTACAGGAGGCTCACGGGGTGCTTGAAGATCCTCAATCTCAGTCATTCTAGATAATCTATTCAGCCGCTCCTCACTATTGTTTCCATCAGATGTTTCATTACCTATATCTGCTGCAAGGAAGGCCATCATTATTAGGCTCAAAGCAAGTAAAATACTATTATGCTGACAAATTAGTAAAATATTGTTACTAAGAACCTCCCTCCATTCATTTGGATTCAAAATACATGGCTTTTGGGATGTTCAAATTAATTCACTACTAGTGGGTAACAATAATCCACAAAGACAAACACATGTGAGTGTCGCCCCAACCTTTTCACATATTTCTTCTCATACAAATTTGGCCGTTAAACAAAACTGGTGAATACAAGTGGACGAAGAGAGAGTACTAACCCTGTCTTGACCTTGCAATGGCCTCCGCTAGACTCTTCGTGTCCTCAGGCTCCACATCTACAAAATCCATCATTGTCATTCCTCTCTCTTGTATGAAAAGGAAATTCGAAGTTGTTTCTAATTCACATTGAGATGGTCACAAATTCGAAGTTGTTTCTAATTCACATTGAGATGGTCACAACTTCTAAGACACTAACCTATAGACCTGCCCTCGAGAACAACTTCTGCATGACGATTAAGATCTTGCAAAAAATTCCTCTTGTACTGGTCATATTGTGTCACGGGCTCAGGAAGTTCTTTGATACCATCACGAGATATACCATGATCCTACTTGGGAAAAGAAAAAATGTTCAGCATACTCATCAGCATAGATTTATTTTGCCAGAAACAGAGGGAAGAGTTACACTTTAAAGAAAAATAAATAACATGAAGTATACCCAATCTTACTGTTTATGATCATATAAAAGAAAATTTCTTTAGAGTAGGATCATGCAAAAATATACCGGAAGATGCGTATAGTCATCCCCTAGATCAGCTTCCATGTCCAAAGTTGGATCAACCTTTCTAATCTGAACATTAAATTTACAGATCAATGAGAGTTGTCCAAATAATCAGCATCAAAACTTATGCATATCATTAGTTTTTAGTATCACCTTTCTCCGTGCTTCACTACTCAGTATATCATCCTGTTTTAAGAAAGTAGCAAGGTCTTCATCTTCAGCTGCCTCTGCAGCGGCCGCTACAGCATTTCTAGTGCTGTGAAGATACTCCGCCCTACAGTACTTGTTCCAAAATTCAGTCTCTGTCATCTGAAACCCAGTGTCAAAGAAATTGTATCAAAAAGCTTGGTCTCTGTCAACTAAAGTTCATATAGTAAACAAGAATCTTTCAGATTGAAGGCAGGAACATTCATGAATACGCAGTTAGTTTACCTTCTTGGGAACTAATTTAAGGAACGCTTTATGAACCACGGGTTTCTCAGCAAAAATCTGAACAAGAAATGAAACCAGTTAAAATTAGCATTGACAAAAGCATACATAGACTAGCTTGCAGTAAAATGTTCATGAATCAGTCGATAAGATATTCAATTGCAACAACTAAGATCATAAATTACAAAAGAAAACTTGTAATTTGGCTATTTACATGTCTTTCATCACAGTACAGCCAAATGGACCAAACAACATTATTCAGTTGCCTCAAAGGCTCTCTAGCCTAAGGTAGGCAGTCGCGCCAGTCGGAAGTATATAGTCTTATACCACTCTGTTAAAAAAACACAGTAACCTGTGATTAACATTGGGTCGAGATTAGCATCGAATGACTGCCGCTTCAATATAAAGTACAAGCCACTTGGTGCATCATTTTGCTTCTCCCATCCTTTTTTTAAAAATGACTCATTGTCGAAGGGCAGCTCATACAGCACAAAGTTAAGGGAGAAAGTGTATGAAAAGGGCGGACCAGCGTAGTATTTAGGGTCACATGAAGTTTGAATCGAAGCTATTTTAGGCTTGTAAGTTGTAACACATGGTCTGTATAGCAGGTCAATGTAAAACTTACAATCACATCAAATGCCTCAAAGAACCCAACTTTTTTGTTCTCCAGACCATCAGAAACCTAGATGCCTGACTTTGTAAATCAACGTAAACCCTAATTCTGAAAATTTTGTTCTCCACTGTTCCTTTCACAATTTAAAGAGACAAGAGTGCTCACTCTTGTGAAAATGGACCACATTCCACATATATACCAGCATCACAGGTACCCTCAACTAACTCATATTTCAGATTTCTAGAGTGTTAAGATTTAATAGTCTTTGAGCAATCATCAATTGGACTATATTGAGCAACCTATACCATGTTTCGGTGCAATCAACAATACATTTTCTTGTTTGTTTTATCTATATGCTAAGAACTGCAGGTGTTCATGTGCAACCACCATTTCATTACTATACATTACTAAAATTTAATAATCAAACAAGGAAATTAGCTTACTCAGTTTTACTAAAAGATGCATTTAGGCATAGAAAATGACAATACCTGATGTATGATTTCTGGAGTCAAGTTAAACGTTACTTTGTTCGTCTGAAAGGAACAAAGATGACAAAATGAGAACATTAATACAAAGATAAAGAACAACATGTAGAAAAATAACTAGCGAGCAAGAAAATGAAGTAAGATTCATACACGAACAATTATGAATAAGAACTCCTTTAAACAACATTTGAGTTCCGAAAGGAGAAGAGATTTGCAGACTAGGATTGTAAATGAACCCATGATTCTTTTGCTAATTAGCAAACAAAAATTATCAAATCAATGTACATAATATCATAAGCCTACAATAGAGACTTGAAATTTTGAAAACATATCAACGTTTTTCAATTTTTTATTACCGAAACCCAAATATATTTCATTTCAGACAGGTCAGCTTGTGAGAGAATCAGGAATGTACTAACTTTACCCATAGATTACGGAAGACTAACTATCAGTCTAAAATGTAATCTTCAGCATTTCATAATTCAATAATTCATTCCACCACAAAGCAGTACACAATGCAGAAAAGAAAATCAGCCACTTTGGGGAAGGGAAAAAAAAAGAAGTGGAGGAGCATAGATTTCAAAGAATTCATTCTCACAAGATGTGGGGCAGTCAATCTCAAAGGAAAGAACAAATGGTTTCTTTCTTTTGATCAGCAAAGGAGTTCCTCAGAAACCACAAGGGGTCGACTAATTACAAAAATAGTAGAAAAGAAAAGCCACTATATTTATTGTGAAACTCTCCAATTACTACATTGCAATTAAGTTACTAGCCCTAAAAAATGCCAAGTTCAAAAGTCCAAGTACCATGAGCGATAGCGGGTGTTGTCACAAAGTACTCGTAGAGAGACAGACAAGAAAAATCAGCCTCAGCCCTCAAGAGTCAAGATGACAAAATATTTGTGAAGGTTCAAGTTTATTTCTATGCCTACTCATAACAATGGGTAAGCAAACAATTGCATTCATCTAACAACATGGCTGCAGTTCTAGAGCTCAGTTACCCTACAAAAATAGACACTGCCTCCCTTTTAGATTCACTATTTTTATTGCCCATCTGTCAATGGGCCTACAACGATTAATGGTAGAGTGATTCTAAGATGATTTATGATAGAGTGATTCAAAAAGCAAGAGAGAAAGAGAGAGAGTCCATGCTATATACCCGGCCATCATTCTGTGGTGTTATAACTGAAAGCATAGCACTTTTCAAACCAGCACGTTGATGATTTGATCTATGTTCAACAGTCAATAGTTTCTGCAAAGAGCATCACTGAAGGTCATAAATTTTTGCACTATAAACTTACCTAAGATAAATTACTGCATTTTAATGAAAATACAAACCTTTCTGGTAGCCCAGAATTCGTTCTCTGTCAAGATACCGGGAATCACCAACTGCTGATGTAGTTTTGCCAGCTCACTGAAGAGAAATACGATGTTAGTACTCCATACTTCCAATGATACTCAATATACGTCATTCTAACATATTGAAACACTCTCTTTGACCTTTAGTATAATAATTTGGACCCAGCCTAAATTCATCAAACACTCATTAGGCCAAACCCATGAGGAGGAGAGAGAGCCCACTTGATAAGGTAGTGAACCCTCCCCATTTTGTCAATGTGAGACACTCACGTGTGGGTAAACCACATAATCAGTGCTCTGAACATAAGGTAAAACCCTAAGAGAAGCACCGCAAGGGCATAGTGCACTACTGTGCAAGTAACATGGAATAGTCTAGGGTAAAAAGAAGCGGCATAAGATGAAGTTAAATATAGTACACGACATTGCATCGCAACTGAGTTGTAAGGGTTTTGAATTCAATGTGGCCGCATAATGAGGTGCCATACCATTATCCGCACATGTATGACAAAACAACCGAGATAAGGGCTGCAGCTACCAGCTCCAGTGTTGAGGTTGATAGTGAAATCTGATGACATGGGGATTGGTGGGCCTTTAGAGTTCGGTAATTTGACATAGGTAAAACTTCATACTCCCTCTAATTCTCAGGAATGTGAGTGGGTGGTATCTCACCAATACAATATTGAAATTTTACCCACACATGTACACAGAAAAGACCTAGGGTTATTCTAAGAATGAGCCAGAGCTATAAAATGAGGAATCTCTAGAGAATTATAGGGACTTACGTAACAGTGACGAATAAAAACAAAGTAGATTTAATTTAAAATCTCCAGGCTCAACATAAAATCTGAAAAGTCACTCAAAAACATTGAACTTTACCCATTTTCCTGCAAAAGCTTTATACGTTGTACCATTTCCTTTTCGCTTAGTTGCTTTTGTGTCTGCTTATCAATAGGCTTATCAGTAGGTCCTTTATCTCCTTTAACAGCACTCTGGGCCTTGACTGTTCAGAAGGCATCATGCTAAACATCATCAAGACCAAAAATTTAATCATACCCTACATAGCACAAAAAGTGGGGTAGAAACCCATGTCATCGCAAGAAAAACTACACCGCAGAATTACATCATTAGCTCAAAGAAAGTTATTTTCTTTCATGTATATGCTAAATTGCTAATACTTTGAGCGCCATGTAGTTCTAACTCTAAAGCCACTTATGAAAATCAAAAGGGCGTGCATTAAATTTGAAAGTATGTTATGACAAAAACACAATCATTCTGCTAATTCCTGCGCATAGTTTCCGATTTCCATTGGAGAAAACAAGTATCTAAAAGTTTTAACCATAGACTACATAGCACAAAAAGGTGGGGCAGAAACCCATGCATTGCAAGAATATACACAATGCAGAGTTACATGATTTACCACAAGCAGTTCACTTTCTTTCACATATATGGTAGTAGTTTGAACGTCGTGTAGTTTTGGATTTGCAGTTATTGATGAAAATCAAAGAGTGCGCGTTAAATTTTGAAGACTTTTGGCAACAATAACACAATTTTTGTGCTAATTCCTACCAGCAGTTTTCTGATTTCCATTGGAGCAAAAAGTATCCTTTATCTAGCCTTGACATGTAATAAAATATATTATCAAAATCCCCACCCGCCTACTCACCCCTTGACACCCTAGGCTGAAGCTTTTTCTAAGGCACTGCCTATGATGACGATGAAGTTCCCACTCGTACTCTAGTAGTCTATCACGGATCAAGAAAATTACCAGTTACAACAATGTTTTAGATTTCCTGACTGCAAATACTTCTCCTGAGTTAGGGCTTTATTTTCATATATAATATCTAGTCCTTCATTCTCTTCTAACTTCTTCTGCCTTCCTAACTCTCCTGTGTCTCTATAATGCAACGCTCAAGTCATTAGGACAAGCAACTTCCAACTTCCCTTTTCTCCTCCAAATTGTATTGCACTGATATAACAAAGCACTATTTCATTAGAGCTAAATTACAGAGGGTAAGATGACTGGTGATTGTATGATAAAAGGAACTTTTCCTGTGAAGAAGCTTCAGCCTAGGGGTCAAGGGGTGAGTAGGTGGGTGAGGGAAAATTCAGCTCTTCTATGACGACTATCACAAACCCAGAAACAAAACAGTATCTTATCTTCCATCACATTTTCACACAAAAGCACAGACCAACCTCGTTTGATAAAAATGTCATGGTTGCAATAGAACTTACAAATAAGCATTTTTAGGCAATATTATTACTGAACAGGCAAATAATAGCAAAAGTAAACACTACTAAACAGATATTGAAGATACAATTCAGACTTACCCACATGCACACGACACAATTCCCTCTCTTTCAAATCCTCAAATTCAAAAATATATCCTCCGGTTCCCACGCTCTAGATTAACAAGGACAAAAAATGTATTAGAACTACATTAGGAAGTCTTTTCAACAACAGCAGCATAATTTTAATCACAAAATTATTTAAGGTTGGCTGACATGTGATTAATAATAATCAATTCAAAAGACAAATTTTTCAGCCGTAGACGTAAATAAAGTGATAAAGGGAAATTACATTTAAGCATAAGCCTTTTATTGATAAAAAGACATTGAATAAAAGATGGAACTACGACATGAATGACCTGTGTTCATTTAAACATGACAGAAAAAGAATGTAGAATAAGATACCTTGGTCACATTAAGTAAAGCTTGTTTAGAATTTTCTTTTGTTACAAAGATCCCTGAATAGCAAAGAACGAGGTTAGTAATCCAGAGATAATGTGACTCGAATAATAATCCATTGCTACAAATGATATTTCATGGGATATGTCACTGGCAAATCCCTGCACACCTACAGCCACACCCCCTACCCAACCAAAAAACCTTTGCAACACCTTGCACACAAGCAAACAAAACAGTAAGCCAGGAACAATAATGTATCCCAGTAGGCGTTGAAAACTTTTCCAAAACATATGAATGCAGGTGCAAGGGCCCTCACAGAGTAGCAGGTGTATAAACGAGAAGGACTGCTTGTTTCACCAGCTGGGAAGTCTCAAAACTCTCAACAACAAGAAGCACATATGCATCACAATCTAAAACATCAGCATAGCCTAACCAAAGTGACATCAATATTACCTCAATGCCACGAAGCCTCCCATACATGGCAAAATAGGCATCGATGTACACTACCTTACTCCCAACGAGGCTGTTTCCGGATGACCCATAATGAAAATTGTGTTAAATGATTGCTATTTAACAACATAAGAGGAGCAAAATTTTTAGCGAGTCCCATTGCTTTATTCCATCATACTCACAGGCCAAACAATAATCAAAATGACGTATACCAAAAATGTAATTACCATCTGAAGTGCACAATATTTAACTTGCTCCGTCTAATAAACCTTGAAAGATACAATCATACCAGCACTATACAATGGTTCTTACTTGGTGAAAGCCAGCTCAAATTCACTTAGCTTCCAATACATACTCAGTCTTCCAATGCTCAATCAAGGTCATGAGAAGTCCAACCCCACGCAAGTTCTAACTAGTCTAGAAACTAGAAAGAAACTTGCTTCCAAACTAATATTCCATCGGTTTCAAAATAATTGACAAGCTACATTTCCTTTCCGTATTCTCCTTACATATTAAGATGATCAACTTGGGGAAGGCGAGCTTTTCAGGTTGAGGGCTCACTTGGACACAAAATTATCGTCACAGCGGTGATGGAGAATGGACATGTTTCTCAATCTAAATATCCACCATTACCGCGATCCAAGCAAACCCTATCATCTGTTTAACCTATGAGAAAGTGATTAACCATTCGCTTTTCATGGGGATACCTATACCCTATCATCTGTTTTCCGTCTCCTTTCTCGACCCACCATTACCGCGATCCAAGCAAACCCTAAAGCCCCAGTTTCTCAATCTAAATATCCACCTCAAAAGAACCATCAAATATAAACAAACAATAAAAACTCAAAATTGAAGTAACAAACCTTTAGTTTTACTGAAAGGAACTTGAATACCGGCAGAAGTTCGATCATTCGGCGTAAAAGTAAACTCCTCCAATGTCTACAACATCACAGAACAAAACCATCATTCCATCAGATAACTAAAAAAGCTACAAACTTTTCATAGAACAATTAGATAATTTAATCAAATACATTCAATCAAAACCCTAATTTCCACCAAATAATCAATAAAATATACAGAATTTTCATCGAAACCGATACGAATTAATCAAAAGAATACCATACCATGATCAAAACACCAGAAATTCCAGGAGCTTTAGATGCCGGCTTATACTTGACATTCCTCATCACCAATTTCTCACCTCCTCCTCCTCCTCCATAACCCGCCATTAATTAATTAATTAATTAACCAATTTATTTTAAAATCAATCGATCAAAGTAATTTGTTTTCTGGGTAAATAATTTGGGGTAACAAAATTCAATAAAACCAAAGAAATTGAAGAGATGAATTGAATAATTAGGGTTTAGTTATATGGAAAATAGATGATTGATTTCAAAATTAGGGATTTATGACAGAGAATTAAGTGTAAGTAGAACTGTAAGAAGAAATAGCGGTTTATGAGAACATAATGGGAGAATCTGGAAATCTTATGAAGGAAGGTGACAATGTTGTTGCTTTATACTTGTGAATATTATGGTAAACGGGTCAGTCGGTTCGAGTACGGATCAGGTCGTTTTTTATGTGTCTTATACTCGGATTAGTTTGAGTTGGGTTAGGTCGGGTTTTGACGTCAGATTCGAATATTTGTTTCACGAGGTCACTAGAATTAGGTTTTTTTTCGATAATTAGGAGAAATTTTATCAGTAAATTTGACTAGTTTTTCCTAAGATGTAAGAATACGAGTACATATTTGTGGGTAAGCATTAAGCAACACCGGCTCATCAATTTGAGATTCTGCAATTCGGGTCAATTTTTAAGTCATGGTTAAGCCTTCAATCGATGGAGTATAATATATACTCCGTACTTTTTTTTTTTTGAGAGGAAAGATCATTTCATTAATAATAAAACATATGACAAATACAACACATATCAAGATCGATCGGAAACAAATCGATTAAACCCAAATAAACTACAAACTCAATCA
>JAYMSF010001297.1:0-12384 GCA_036897335.1 Silene vulgaris
AGCTTTCTAATGAAAGCTCGAGCATTTGCAATTGATAGTCATATATGTTTACTCAAAGTAGTCTGTACAATCACTGAAAAGGAAAGATTAGAGCAAATAATTGATTTGAGTTCATTGAAATTAAACCAAATGGGGCTGTATTCATATGCTTGTAGTGAGTATCGTGGACTTGCCTCTCTTGTGTGGTGTTTTTTGATTTTTTTTCCTGTATTTTTTGCAGGTACCGTCGAAGAACAATGGCGTCATGGAGAGATTGCTGTCAGCATGCTGTGAAGTAAGTTAAGACATGTCATTTTGCACCTCCATATTCCACTGATTGTCAAACTCTTTCGGAGTCGATTTCCTTTCTAATTTTTAAAAGAAAAAAATTCTGAAAAGTGGATATGTCTTACATATTTTAAGTTGCTGCCTTAATGTTCCTTATAATAGATATAATGTGTTCTCCTGTCATGTTCTTCGTCAATATATCACTTCGTCTTATTGACCTCCGATTCTTCTGTGTACATTTTGAAGAATTTTTCTTTGAGAAATTTTGGTTTCTTTTATTTGACAGCAAGAAGGTTATGATTGTACTGAAAGAAGTTTAAAAGCCTTAATGCAAGGCCCACTGAAGCACTAGCCAATACACATCGTGGCGCCTTAGGGACGAGTGACTTCTGCATAAGTCGTAGCTAGCGAGACACTCCATTATGCAATTTGCATATTTTTCTTATAAACAATCTCTTATCATGCCATTCGTTGTGCTCCATTATATCTAATTTTACCTCTTTACAGTCAAAGAAGTGGTATCGCTGCATTATATTTTATTTTGAAAATACATTTTTTTGGTCAAAAATAGTATGCCTTTTTTCAATGCCCCATTGTCGTGCGTTCTTGTGTCCTTGTTGCTCCTCTCACACTCACACTTTAAAACTAATTTTCCTTGCAACCATTGAAAACTAATAATTAGTCCTAATATAACTACGATACATGACACATTTTTCAATTTTCATGTATCACTTTTCCTTTGATATGCAACTGTGCAAGTTTTCTGCAGTAGATTTTAAGACAAATCATTGTCATCTTGTGAATGTTGTGCTATGGTGATCTTTGAATTATTTAGTTTCCTGAAGTTAGACTTGTGCTTTCTATCTGCAAAATAGTCTTACAGCATATGCCGTAGATTTCATGGTCACAAGGCACTTAGATGCTAGTGCGATAGTTTATGCTTGTGGAGATTAATTAGATTTAATATTTAAAAATAAGTAATTTCCATGTCTTGATTGTTTGATGATGTATGCATAAAACAATCATGTATTACTTTTGTTTATTTATTATTCTCGATTTGTTTCTTTTGCATAGGAAGCTTCTCATGTCTCTATCAAGGAAGTGAAGAGCAATGATGGGGCATCATTCCTTGAGTTAAAAATACCAGGCAGGTCGAGAGTACATGATGCTGCTTGGAGCTTTCTTGGAAGATTTGGCTACAAATATGGGGATGGTTCTTCTAGAACCTTGCTGGCTTCCGAGGTACGTCTTCAGTGATGTTCTAGTAAAGTACTGTAGCTAAAAACACGCTAGCTTTCAGCACCTAGTCTCTGAAAGTGTGTACTTCTTTCATTATGAGTTTACATTTTGAGACTATTGTGGTCTTTACCTGTAGTGTTTCTCCATCCTCTGACGCTTCTTATATCGTTTTTTTGGGGTGTCAAATGAGCCGCAAGAGCATTACAACTCTAGGGGGAGGGGATTCGAACTTGGGACCTATCGTCCACAATATGCCTTAACCACTAGGCTAAGACATCTTCCATAGCTTCTTATATCTTGTTGTGACATTATCTCTGAAAGCTTTCTGTGATGCAATCAGACTATTAATCTTTACTTACTGCCCTCTTCTTTTTTTCTACTTGTCAAATTCATTAGTTTCATCTGCTCTGTATTTCATTTCATAAGCTGTGTCTGCAAATCATAAATAGCACTATTTTCTGGGTTCACTTTTCTCAATTTTAAACCCACAAGGTGCCGTTGAATTATGCTTATAAAATTGGTGCATGGTGCTTATTTTCTTGAGGTTTGCTGGAGCTCTGAATATTTTGTCGTTTGTGTTTGTACCATTAAAAAAGGTATTAGCGATGCTGAAGAAACTACGCGAGGAGACAAAAAGAAAGCTTGCGAAGAAAGGATACTTTGCTCAAGATGGTTATATTTTAACTTATTTACCAGTGCCTCCTAACTGTTTATCTGTTCCAGATGTGTCTGACGGAGTTAGTGTAATGTCCTCGGTGAGTCATGGCATTTTTTGTGATTTAGCAGCACAATGTAATGCACTTGTAACTCTGATTTTTTATTCATATATTTTTTTTATATTATTTTCTTTAAATGGGTTCCAGGATCTTTGTTCATCTATGCTGAAAAAGGTGCTTAGGCAAATTGATATAATTAGGAGTTCGCGGTCCGGCGAACCAAATTTTGAAGCACATGAAGTGGAAGCTAACGACCTCCAGATAGCTGTTTCACAGTATCTTGATGTGAGAGGGACCAGCAAGGTTAGATTACTAGATACTCCATTTTTTTTTTGGATGCGTATTATTGAAATTGTTTTAGGCTTGGAGCTTTGTCACTGTAAACTGTAATAGTTAAGTATGTTGAAACAATGCTAACAAAAATTAATCCACCGGGTGACACTTCAATAACAAACTAACAATAAACAAAGCCTTACCCTAGCATGGTTTAGGGTCGGCTAACACGAACCATCATGGAATTGTCACCATCAAAAGTGAAACAAGTATAAGGAGGAATTAAAGAGTGTAAGTAGGAAAAAGCGAGTGTGTGAAAGATAGGGACAAGACAGTAGAGAAAACCTGAGGAAAAATAAAGTGAAGGATGTTAAAAGTTCTAAATGGGAGTGCAAGAGTTATAGGACTACATTCTGATTAATTTGTAAAAGAGGGCTAATAGGCAAGGCAAAGAGCAAAATTAAATATGAGGGACAACAGACAAGGAGTCTGAGAAAACATTTGGAAAGAGGATAATAAAGAGATGCCTTTTTCGCAGAAAAAGGAGAACAATGAAATGAAAAATCGGAACAAAATAAGAAGTGTCATACTGTTTGCATAAATTTGTGATGACACTTCTGTTATATGATTGTTGAATTTTGTGTCAGGAGTATACCTAGTTCGTCATTTTAAATGTACATTTATTTGTGTTTGAAAAGGCTGCACGCGATGGGGACAAACGATTTGGAGTAAGCAAAGAAGCAAGTAGTTCATCTACAAAAGCTTGGCTCGAAAAAATGAGAACACTTTTTATTAGCAAGGGATCTGGTTTCTCTTCGCGTTCCGTGATTACTGGCGATGCTTTTAGACCAGTGAATGAAGTTGGTATTCCATCTGAAATAGCACAGAAGATGACATTTGAGGAGAGAGTGAATGTTCACAATATACAATATTTACAACGTCTCGTGGATAATAATTTGTGCCTTACTTTTAGGGATGGGTCGGCAACGTATTCCTTGAAGGAGGGGTCAAAGGGGCATACCTTTCTTAGGATTGGACAAGTTGTTCATAGGAGGATTATGGACGGAGATGTTGTCTTCATCAACCGACCTCCTACCACTCATAAGCATTCTTTGCAAGCTTTGCGTGTTTATATTCATGATGACCATGTAGTTAAAATTAATCCGCTGATGTGTGGTCCACTTGCTGCGGATTTTGATGGTGATTGTGTTCACCTGTTCTATCCCCAGTCACTGTCTGCTAGAGCTGAAGTTCTAGAGCTCTTCTCGGTAGATAAACAATTGTTAAGCTCGCACAGTGGCAACCTCAATTTACAGCTTGCAACTGACGCATTGTTATCATTGAAGATGATTTTTAGTATGTATTTTATGGACAAAGCATCGGCCCAACAATTGGTTATGCATTCATCGACCTCTTTGCCATCTCCGGCAGTTCGTAAAGCATGTTCCGCTGGTCCTCGTTGGTCTGCTCAGCAAATCTTGCAGACTGCTTTACCTCCACAATTCGAGTGCCAGGGTGAGAGATTGTTGATTAGAGGAAGTGAAATATTGAAGTTAGATTTCAATCGGGATATTATTGCTTCCATCATCAGTGACATTCTGACATCATTGTTTTTTAGCAAAAGCCCGAAACAAGCTCTTAACTTCTTTGATTCTCTGCAGCCTCTTCTCATGGAAAACATATTTTCTGAGGGTTTTAGTGTTAGTTTGAGTGATTTTTTCGTACCCTTTTCTGAACTGGAAGGCATTCAGGCCCAGATCCAGGACATGATTTCTCCTCTATTATTTCAGCTAAGATCATCTTTTAATGAATTAGTACAGCTGCAATTTGAAAGTTATATGAAACTTCTTAAAGTACCCATATCGAACTTTATTCTGAAATCTTCAGCACTTGGAAATCTAATTGATTCGAGGAGCGAGTCTGCTATTGATAAGATTGTACAACAGATTGGTTTTTTGGGGCTCCAGCTGTCAGATAAGAGGAAGTTTTATTCAAAGAGTTTGGTGGAGGACATGGGGTCCCTTTTCAAATCGAAGCATCCCTTTGCTTGTTTGTACCCTTCTGAGGAATGTGGGCTGGTGAGGAGTTGTTTTTTCCGTGGGTTGGATCCATATCAAGAGATGGTTCACTCGATTGCAACCAGAGAGGTGATTGTTCGCTCGTCAAAAGGGCTTGCTGAACCCGGGACACTCTTCAAGAATCTGATGGCAGTATTGAGAGATGTTGTTATATGCTATGATGGGTCTGTCAGAAATGTCAGTAGTAATTCAGTTATTCAGTTTGAATACGGGCTTGAGGGGGTGACATCACAAAGTCTTTTTCCAGCTGGAGAGCCCGTTGGTGTCTTGGCCGCCACTGCCATGTCAAATCCTGCATATAAGGCTGTTCTGGATTCTTCTCCTAGTAGCAATTCATCGTGGGATTTGATGAAGGTATTCTTCATAGCTTTTATTTTTGTTGGCATATATAATACTCAATGGGCTATTTAATATTTCCTGTATAATTCTAGCTTTTCTAATTTGTTCGTCTATGTTGCTTTTGCTTCAAGGAAATACTGTTCTGCCGAGCCAATTTCAGAAATGACTTCAATGATCGGCGTGTTGTCTTGTATTTGAATGATTGTACATGTGGAAGGAAGTACTGTCAAGAAAATGCATCCTTTGTGGTCAAGAATCACCTGAAGAAAGTTAGCCTAAGAGATGCTGCCGTTGAATTTTTAATCGAGTAATTTCTGTTTCTAATTTGCCTTTCTCGTTTCTTCTTGATATTTGTCTTTCTCATATGTTTTTGTTGGTCCACCCTGAATATCTTTATTTTAGGATCTGAATTTCTGCTCTGAGATTTTCATTTTCAAATTAATTGATGTTTTCACTCTTCAGTCTTTTCCAATCCGCCCAAGAGACTAGTTTGCTGTTAAAGTTACTTTTATTTTTATTTTCCTCACCTTGTATGCCGAGACCCCCTTTTTTATGCTGTTTTCCTTGTATCTTTCTTGAGTGTGAGTGTTCTATTATATGATTAGTAGAATGCGATGTACTTAGTGCTCCTCTGTTTCACACTTACACACATGTACTTAGTGTGAGTCTTTCCTCATCTGTTGAAGAGAATTGTTTCCTGTCAAAATTCATATTTCGTTATCTCATCTTGTATGCTTACGCCCTCTTGTTTTTACGCCATGTTACTTGCTGTCTCTTTTTGGAGTGTATGTTTTCTTGTATGCCATTAGTAGAATGCAATGTCGTTAGTGTTCCACTCACACATGAGTATTTCTTCAAGTTATGTGTTCTGATAATGCTAGCATGGTTACTACTTTCGGCATTCAGGTACAAACGACCCAAGGCTGAACCTGGAAGCACGGATATAGAATCAGGACTTGTTGGTCATATTCATCTTAATGCGGTCTGTATCTGAGCAATTGTGGATGATACTAACATTTTTTTGTCAACAATATTTTTTCACTTAGTAACAAATTTAAAGTTGTGTAGACTTTACTGAGGGAGTCAAAGATCAGTACGCATGACATACTACAGAAATGTGAGGAGCAAGTGAATGTCTTACGAAGGAAGAAGAAGTATGGTCAGTGCTTTAAAAGGATGTCTCTGTCTGTCAGGTGAATTTGCTTCACATTGCCAATTAAATAGTTTCAGTGCTGGTTATATTTCACTTCTGAAAGTTATGGGTCTCTGCTGTTTTTCTATTCCCTCTCTTCGATACATGATCTTTTGGGTCCCATTAAGTTTTCTCTCTTGGATTAATTATGATAAAAGTATTATCTTCTTTCCTTCCTTGACTTTGAGAATATCTTGTCCTCTTTTTCCTTAAATACTCCGTATATAATGTCTTTTTACTCATCACAAATAAATGTAACATGCTCTCTGATAGACATTTCTGAAGGCTCCCATATAGTTTTCTGTTAGATCTTGTCCCTTCTGAGAACACTTCTACATCAGCTGTTAGGATTCTGTCTTTGGGGAGGCTCTTGTGGAGCTTACTTGTTTTTTATATTTGTGTCTGGTGTGTTGCATTCTATCTGGCATTTACTATTAATTACGGTGAGAAGGAATAGATCTTGAAGCTTTGTCATCGGTCATGTCTTGAGGGAAAGAAGATCTTGGTATGGGTTTTGCTTGAGATTGTAAGTGCAGCTATGAAGCACTTCTCTATTTCCTTCAATGTGAGGAAAATATTGAATTATGGGGCTAATTGAGTGAAATAAATGGAGTATTAAGGTGAATAGCGAACAAGAGTGCACTATATGTAGCATGTCGAAGTAAATTAAATGACTTGATTTTTTTTTTATTGTGAAGTAGCATTCATCCGATTCAATTTTTTCATTGTGGGTCATCAGAAATAGCCTTGCTGTTTGTTACAACACAGGCGTGCATCCAACACGCCCCCTCCCTCTCCTTTTACTCTGCCATTTTCAAAATCCCTGGAGGGTTGGAGTAAAGTTTCACTGTTCTTACATTGCTATTCAAGGCATAGACGGGCCCACTTATGAACGGTTTATGTACTTATGTTTGATTCCAGTTTCTGGACACTTATATGTCTTTCTTTCTTTCTGTGCATGCACGTCTGTGTTGTCAGTGAGTGCTGCCAATTCCCGACTTCAGGAGGTAGGTGGACTGATACGCCATGCTTGAAGTTCTTCTGGGAAGACATGGCCGACCCACACATCGAGAAAATATCACACATCATGGCTGATTTGATCTGCCCTGTTCTGTTAGACACAGTCATTAAAGGTAGTACTCATTTACAATGTTCCCTTTGATTTTTCAGTTTAAATTGAAGAGCCTTTAATGATCGGGTGAATCTGAGACAGTCTGACACGCGACCTCAACATGAATGCGTTTGTTTCTTAATTAGTTTTTAAGGTTAATCAATTGTCTCATACTTTCTCATATAAATGGTTGTGCTAGATGGTTATTTCTTTTTTCCCCTTTCCATGAGGGGTTTGAAAAGCAGTATTGTCTGATAAATTATATTTAACTACAAGTTGTACATCATTGAATTGGCTTTACTTTAACACAAAATATGTATTTGAGCATAATTGTGGTTTCTGTCATTCTTTCTTTGTGGTGATTTTGTGGTGCATATTCTTAATTACTATTGGTACATATTTGATTTCTATATATTGAAATATTAGTAGACTTTTAGTAGTCTGTAGTATTTTTAATCTCTTGAATGTACGCAGACTTCTTCAGAGTGTTAGCTTTAAACTGATGGACGTGATGGTAGTAAATTTTTTCTTTTGAGGATGGGAAATGTCAGTAATACATCATGTACTTGAAGGACAATATATTGGTTCCAGAAAAGAGGATATGCTCAGTTTCGCTACTCTTACCATCCATCTTCAAATGACTTGCAAAATGGTTATACTCATTTATTTGGGGAATGAACAACCGAACAATATTAATTTTCATTCTGGGGCGAGTGGTTTTTTTTCCTGTTATTAACTTATTAGTGCTGGAAGTTGGTTCTTGTAACTAGTGGACAATTGTTGACCTCATATCAATTAAACGAGGAAGTGTCACAAGTCATCTAGTACTGTTGTGTGCTGAACATATCTGTGACGGAGGAACCTTGTTAACTCATATTCACAAACAAAACATTGTAGAGCTATTTTATATAACTTTTATAGTATGTGGGTTAACTTGGCCAGTGTTTCCAAACTAATCTCATTGGGTGAAATATTTCAATATTGGGGGGTTATTTTGAAACTTGCTGACTTTTTGCTACTAATTCGGATGTACATCGTCTAACTATGTTGATCATTCAAATAATCCCCTTAGAGACGATCTCAAATTTCTATAATGTGAGACTGACCCAATACAACTGAATCCCAATTGTATACCTATTGACCCAGGAAATCAGAATTGAAGAAAGTACTGACCAATAATATGTGTCAGTTTCATGATAATCTTATCAAGAGACGTCTCATATGAGAATTTGTGTTGGTCATTGATATCTCTGCGATGCTTCTTCTGTTCGTGCCATTTGGGTAGCTTTTCTATTTATGTACTTTTTACAGTGTTTCTAACCCAAGACATAAAAACTGTTGCATGTTTGAATGTTCTTTATACGGCTTTGACAGGTGATCCTCGAATATCTACTGTCAATATTGTCTGGATTAATCCCGGCACAACTAGTTGGGTGCAAAGTCCTTGTGAAAGAAAGGGTGAACTTGGCGTGGAAGTTACTCTAGAGAAGACAGCAGTCCGGCAGAGTGGTGATGCATGGAGGATAGTTCTTGATTGCTGTCTTCCTATCTTCCATTTGATAGATACAAGGCGTTCCATTCCATATGCTATTAAACAAATCCAGGATCTACTTGGAATTTCTTGTGGCTTTGATCAGGCAGTGCAGGTGCGTAGAACTGCCTATTCTCTTTGATTGGTTTTATGTTATTCTGTAAACTTTTGAATAATTCATTATTTTCTTATACAGGCTCACATGTGTGATATGTCTCTTGGTGAATTTAGAATTTTTTTTCCAACATTTTATGGTTTTACATGTTATGGACTGTCCTTGCTTTTCATTAGCCAGTTCGACATCTTTCAAAATCCAACACCAACCGGGCCTAAAATATTGATTTTATGACCCGAACCCAAGTCGCCCAACCTGTTGACAGCTCTACCAAGTTCTGATTAGTTGTTTTCTCTCTATCTATCTCATGCAAGGTTGTGCCTGTTTTCTTGTCTCTTATTTGCCTTCCAACTTCAAATCTACTTTCTGATTCTGGCCTGCTTGCTGAGATTCTTCAACGCCTTTTTGGGGTTGAAAAGTTTCTCTTACAATAAAGACAGACTGATGTTATGTCCTGTGGTATTTTGCCATAACTGCTAGCTTGATGTGTAGTTAACTTTAGAAGCTTATGTACCTTTTTTGCTTAACTCGTGAAAGTTAGTGGACGCTTTATTCTGAGTTACGTTTAGGAACTAGGAATTGATGCTTGTGAAAGGCTGTGGACACATTATTCTGTTAGTTTGCGTTTGGGAGCTAGGAATTGATTTTGTTTCTTTGAATCCATTTCTTACAATTGAAATGTTGTGATTCAATTCAAATTCAAAACTTGTTTGGCAACTCCTGGAAGTCAATTCCAGAATTTCGAGTTCACAGTGATATTTGGTAACTCTTGGAATTGATACTAAGAAATTTAAAGATACTACTTCCTCCCCTCTATTTTGATTTTCCCACTTGTCTAATATATGTGAGGAGTATTTTAATAAAGTGGGAAAATCATAGTGAAGCGGAGGAAGTATATAATACCCCTCCTGATCCGATCCAATCTAGCGAATTTTTGAGGTTAAAATTTAATCGCAAATATGTTCCAATAATACGAAAAAATACAACATGACACAAATATTAAAATTCTTAGTATGATGGATGGTGGTACGAAAGAAATCAGCCATAAAAGTTGAGAAGAAGAGATTTGTTGCGTCAAATCATTGTGAAAAATATTACAGTAAATAAAGTGTGAATAATTATGTTCTGTTTTTTTTTTTGTCCCTGATCAAACCCGATTAATGTGACCCATATTACCCCTCCTGTAAAAGCCAAACAAAACCAAGCCGCCAACTTCTTTGACAAGGCTGAGTAATAAGAGGTTGAAATTGAAATGACTAGTGTGAGAATGGAATTGGAGCGACACACTTTTGAACTAACTTGGAGTTGGAGAGGAATTGTGCCAATTCCATTTCCAAATGACAGAGTTCTCCAATGACTGGAATTGGCTCAATTCTGGAATTCACTCCCAATTCCAAGTTTGAAAACGAAATTTGAGGTAAGCATCTTTTGAACTAACAAGGCATGTACGGGATTCATAAGTTCATGATTATTAGCTTTAATTTTCTTTTTCGTGTCAACTACACGACTGTCAAGTGGTTTCCATCCTGGGGCATGGGTATCGCCACTCAATGACACAATGGCCTATACATTTCAGCAAATGGTCAATACTTAAAAACTATAATTCAGTACAGCAGTGTTAGTGATGTTTCAACACATGGCGGTGTTCTTTTTACCTTTTTTGAATAATCATTTTTGATTATTTTAAAGGTTTTATTTTATTTTATTTCATGTTAATTGCAGCGTCTTTCAACATCAGTGACTTTGGTCACGAGAGGTGTTCTTAAAGAGCATTTGATCCTCCTGGCTAGTAGCATGACTTGCTCTGGAAACTTGGTTGGTTTCAATATAAGCGGAATCAAGGCATTGTGTCGTGCACTTAGTGCCCAAGTGCCATTCACCGAGGCAACTCTCTATGTAAGGAATGTTTCTAATTAAACAATATTATACTGTATTTACATCTGAGAGTTTTGTAATTAAGGTTTATTTTTTTTGGTTCTACTTGGCCAGACACCCCGGAAGTGTTTCGAGAGAGCTTCTGAAAAACGTCATGTGGACTCCCTAGCGGGCATTGTAGCATCGTGCTCATGGGGAAAGCGTGTTGCTGTTGGTACAGGAACCAAGTTTGAAATCCTGTGGGACACCAAGGAGGTTTTCACATTGGCTTTTTAACTTCTATTTTTTTAAGATCATGGTCCAAGAATTTGCTGCTTGAGTTATCTGCTTGCTAATCACTTTCTGTGTTTGTCAGATTGAAATGGACAAGGAGCCGATTGATGTTTACAATTTTCTTCATTTGGTTCGAAGCTCCAATGAAGAAGGGATGGAGACTGGCTGCTTGGGTGAAGATATTGACGAGTTTGACTGGGAGGACAGTCATATGGAGCCTGCTCTGTCACCTGATCAAGAGAACAAAGCTGTTTTTGAGGAAATCATTGAACTTGATATGCATTCTCAAGAACAAGGAGGTGGCAATTCGGAGAGTGGTTGGAATGTGGGCTCTAAGTCAGGAGAGGGTAATGGTTGGGCCAATTGGGGACCCAAGAAAGATCCACCACAGCCTGAAGATATAGCTGGGTCTGCCAGTTGGGATGTACCGAAGAGCCAGGACTCGGCAAAGGGTACTGGCTCGGTCGATTGGGGGACCAAGAAAGACCAGTCACGGCCAGAAGACTCATCTAAGACTGCTGGTTGGGGTGCATCAAAGACCCAAGATTCTGAGAAGGAAGGAGAGATAAACCAGGCTTGGGGTAGCACTCATAATTCTGTTCCGGAAAAGGCTATGTGGGGTCCATCTAGCACTGCCTCCTGGAAGCAGAATAAAAATAATGACGATGGTAATCAACTTGCAGGTTCCTTAAGTCTAGAATCTGAAAGTGGAAAAAAGATTGAATCTTCATGGGGACCGGTGAAAGAAGGCTCTGATGATTGGGGATCAAAGAAATCTGTCAGAACAAGTTCTGATGATTGGGGTTCAAAGAAATCTGCTGGAACAAGTTCTAATGGATGGAACTCTCAAGAGACAAAATCATCTTGGAATTCGGGTCGTAATGATGGCGGAAAGAAGTCTTCATTGGAAACTCCAAGTGAGGCTCCATGGAGTAAAAACAACAGCCAAGGTGGTGGTGGCTGGGCATCTACCCAGGCCAATCAACACGGAGAAACTGGAGCTGCTTGGGGTGCATCAAAGACCCAAGATTCCGAGAAGGAAGGGGAGAAAAAACAGGCTTGGGGCAACACTCATAATTCTGCTCAGGTAAAGGCTACGTGGGGTCCACCTAGCACTGCCTCCTGGAAGCAGAATAAAAATAGTGGCGATGATAATCGACTTGCTGGTTCCTCAAGTCTAGAATCTGAAAATGGAAGAAAGATTGAATCTTCATGGGGACCGGTAAAAGAAGACTCGTCTTTGAAAGAAATAACTCCTGTAAGTTCTGATGATTGGGGTTCAAAGAAATCTGTTGGAACAAGGTCTAATGGATGGAACTCTCAAGAGACAAAATCGTCTTGGGATTCGGGTCATAACGATGGCGGAGGGGAGTCT
>JAYMSF010001298.1:0-12383 GCA_036897335.1 Silene vulgaris
AGAAAATGAGTCGTTTCTATGAATCGATAACAAAAATAAAGTTGGCACATGAGACCCTCCACGATATCTCATAACTAATATACTCATTACTTGTCTTGAGCTTTTCTCCGTCTCAGTCATTTGTTTACCTTTGATAGAAATGTAAACAAATGATCGAGACAAATGGAGTATGTTGTTGGTAAATTAGTTAATGGCGGGGTTTTGAATGGCAGTGACTGGTATTTGGAATGGCTACTTGCTGTTACATACGTGATACGTTGGTGGAATTATTGCTCCATTGAATTATCGTTTGGTACGTCGTCTTTCCAACTTGCTTTAGTGACTGTTTCTTTGATATCTTGTTTGAGAAATTTTCAAGCGTTTTTAGGCAGTGGCGGAGTCAGGATTCTCGCGGGTCGTTTTAGTTTCAGTATCGTTTGTC
The DNA here is from genome assembly GCA_036897335.1 of Silene vulgaris. NCBI lineage: Eukaryota > Viridiplantae > Streptophyta > Magnoliopsida > Caryophyllales > Caryophyllaceae > Silene > Silene vulgaris. The sequence goes on from JAYMSF010001298.1 coordinate 422, forward strand.
CTCTTTTATCATGAGGAATATTTTTGGTGATGAAAAACATCGTCTGTCTAGTGTCAAGACCCTGTAAGCCATGTTGTGGCCTTTAGGTCTATTGGATAGAAAATTATGGCATTAATAATGATTATTGTTAATTGAAGATTAACCATGAATGTCGAAATATATATTGATTAGTTGATGATCAGTTTGTCCTTACGGGATTAAGCTTTTGTTCATGCTGCTCATTGCTGAAGGTGGTCTTATGAGGGATACACTTTAAGGTTTCATGCTGCTATCATGTTATGCATTATGTTGATCTGAAAGCTGGATCTTGTGCTAATAACACGCCTTTCAAAACTTCTCATGCTAAATACTCTACTGTATCTCTGTATGATCTGCACAACTGCTTTTCTAAAAGGAGTTTCGAGAGCATAGTGAAGCCTATGGAGTTTGAAATGTGTCTTTGAGTGGACATGCCTTTCATCTTGTTGTTTCTCTTTCTAACTCATTGAAGGGTACAAGTGCTTCATAAAGTTCCCATGCATTGATTCCCTCTAAATGCTTCTTCCGCTTTACTTTCTAAGCCTTAGAATCCTGGAGTTCAGGAGAAATATGTACCCTGATGACAATACAGAACCTCAGTTCTAGCTGTCAGTTTCTCAAAGAACTGTTCAAAAAGAAGCTATAGGGGAGAAGCCAAAGGTAGTAAGTACATAGATTCATTCATCGACTAATGAAGGTCCCTCCTATAAATTCACCATTACTTCCCCAAACCTAGAATACTTTATGGGAGGTGGTATATCAGATGTTTTGATACAAAGAGTTTAGCTGTTTTGATCACTGCACGAGTGGACGTACGTAGAACAGCTGTTCCTCCTGATAACTACACTATCTGCTTCAAACGTAGCTTTAACCTTTTTGAAGGGATGGCAAAGTGCAAGTCTATTTCATTAGCATATGAGGCTGTTCAGGTAAGGGGACTTTCTTTGTACATGTTTTGGCAGTACATATTTGTTTCCCCATTTGTGGTACTTTGAAAGCAATATATATGGAGTTCAGGGCCGTTGAACACCATGTTCAACCTGTTCTTGGAACATGGGTCCACGATAAGAGGGGGCCCATATCTGATCACTATGTCTGTTTGCTTGTGAAAGAAAAAAATTCACTTAAAAAATACTGTCATTCACAATGGAGAGAGTGAGAAGAGGACAACTAGAGTAAAGCAAAGTGTTTCTTCTGTGACTATTCTCCTTCAAGGTACTAGAACAAAAAAAAACTTGTACTTTTCTATTTCCCATGTTTTCATCAATTTGTACAACTATTTTTGCCTTTATATTCAATATTCAAGTAAAATCAAAATTTTGCTTTAACTATATTTAAATTCTTTGGTCTCTTTCTAATTTGTGATCTAAAAGGTACTCTTAAAAAATTTTATCTATATTTTTTCAATTAATCTGTACATGCATCTCTGAATCGATCAAAGCAAGTTTTTTTCAATAAAATTTTTTCACTCTTAATTGATTGTCCTTTATTTTTAATCGTTCTTGTTTGGAGATGGAGCACTAGTGGACAACCAATTGCATTTGTAGGTTTGGTGAAAGATGTCTGCATTTTAGAAGTCAATATCATAGATCTTATATTCATTCTGATTATCCGGAAACATTTGTATAATGTAATTTATTGGAGAAATAAACTTTGTATTTTGGGGCCTCATCTTGAAATTTAGAACAGGGCCACCTAAATTCATTTGACGGCCCTGGTGGGAGGGCGCGCTGTACAACAGGTCAAAATCATTAACTTGGAAGGAGAAAGTGACATGATTTTCGAGGATGCAACAGTGTCCATCGCATTCGCGAATATGCAGGAACTCGGCTGCACGGGTTCTCCGGTTTGGCAGGTGGTCGATAATGTGGTTCAAACCGGGTTGATCGAGCATCTCCGGATAATACTGGCCCAGTTTACAAGATCAGATCTAGTCGTGAAGACAGGACAGTAAGTTTGGAAGGAGAAGCCCACATAAAATCTCTTGATGAATTCGATATAAAAGCAACCATACACGCTCCAGATTTTGGATTTGAGGAGTAGCGCTGAGAGTGTTCCTTTTGAATGTCCGGGTTTGGACTCGAATCTAGTCCGATCTAGTTGGGTATACTTTCGTTTGTTGCCCTTGTCTGCCACGCATTTCGTATTTATTATTTCGCTTGTGTGACGATTGAATTTGTGTTTTAAATTTACTAGTCTTATACCCGTGCAAATTGCACGGGTTTGTCATTTCAAAAAGATTCTTTAAGAAGGTATATATAAGACAACTTTTATAATAATTGATTAATTATCTTCTATTAAAGTTATTTATTTTTAAAAATAAAGTTCTAAATAAACAATAAAATCTCTCTATATTTTAATGAATTTTAAATTACCAGTCTAAAAATTGAGTTATAAAATCGTATTTAAATTTTTAGAGTTAAATTATAAATTTTATTTGCAATTAACGTATAGTATGCATCAAGGTCAATTGACCATGTAGTTATTGTAGTATAATATATCCTTTTGTTAGCTAAATTTAAGTTACTACTTTGTCTTATATTCAAGCGATTTCAGGAAAACTCGACTTACATATCAAACAAATTTATTTGGATGAAAATAAAACAAAATTAAGAAAACTGAATCGGCCAGAATAGTTGTAGAGGGCAAAATTTTAAACTTGTTTTTCATTTAGTCAAACTCGTGCAAGGTTAAAATGAAAATTTTGACCCCGTTTTTCATGTAGTACCAATTGTTAATTAGTGAAACGGAATTAAGTGAAGATTATGACTTCGTGCATTTTTAAAACGAAAATCTAGTCCCATGCACTTTTGAAATGAAATTTTGACCCGTGCATTTTTAAAATGAAAATTTAGACCCATATACTTTTGAAATGAAATTTTGACCCGTGCATGGGTCTAAATTGTGCATTTTTAAAACGAAAATTTAGACCCATGTACTTTTGAAATGAAATTTTAACCCGTGCGTTTTTAAAACGAAAATTTAGACCCATGTACTTTTAAAATGAAATTTTGGCTCTTACATTTTTAAAGTGAAATTAATTATTGAGTAAATTGTCAATGACAACAATGATTGGGACGGAGGTCTGGTTTGTATAATATTGGAGCTCTATAGACTATAATCAAGAATTAGAGTTTATATATACATTTTAGGAGCTTTATTGGAAAAAATATAAACGCCTTTATAAAAAATTTAAAGAGTTAATTTTAAATAGCATACCCATGTACTTTTGAAATAAAATTTTAACCCGTGCATTTTTAAAACTAAAATTTAGACCCATGTACTTTTAAAATGAAATTTTGACCCTTACATTTTTAAAGTGAAATTAATTATTGAGTACGATGTCAATGTCTTAAATATCTTAACCTTAAAGGTGCTACATAAACCGTGCATTTTCACTTCTTTTTTTCCCTAATATTTTTATGTAAAATTAACTCTTTTTGGTTTTAAAAAAGTTACCAACATTCATTAGGAGTGACTATATAAATGAGGGAATTTTTCGTCACCTACTATAGATGTGAGGAAAATCACGCTCCTAATTAATTTATGTGGTTGTGACAGTTGTTAGGCTTATGATTTTATAATTCATTTTTTTTAGAATCATGCTTCTTACATTCATTTAAATTTGAAATACAATGATTTATGACCTTGAATTTTTAATGTCTACCTTTCGAATTAAAATCAAATACGGAGTAAGTTCCAATAACCATGATCATTAGACATACTTTTGTCTTATATGGCTAATTTTTACATGCACATTCATTTGCTGTTGATGTTAATTTTTTACTTTTTACTTTTTATTGTGTTATTAAATATAATGTAGATTATAATTAATATTTCCAGCTTGATCATTATTATTCTGAGTATAAAAAATTAAGAAGATTAATTTGATGGTAGAGTATAAAAGATGATTAGAGAACATGGGGGAGTGGGGGACAATATGGGACCTTATTTAAAAAGAAATAAAATTAATGTACTTTCAACCACAGAGCGACACCTAAGCTCTGTGGTTGTTCGTTTTATAAAGAAGATAGATTGTCACAAGGTTGATTGCCACACTCTATTAAGTCCAAGGGCAACAACACCAAATATGAACTTTAGAAATTGGGTACATCATCAAAAAAGTTGAAAAGCATGCTAGGGTCTAAACATAAGTCACCAATATTTGGAATCGAACCAGGTATAGTAATTTCAGATAACCACGGTAGAGGCTCATCTACTGACTCAATAGGGGCAATGTTACTGTTGTTGATCTTTATGTGACCGTATTTTCTTGCAACCCTTCGAATTTTAGAACATTTTCTTTTAGGTATAACACAAGGCAATTTATCACATGGAACAAGCATTTTCTTTGAAGGTCGACCTCTCTTACGTCTTGTAGCTCCTACGACGACGGATTCCATTGCCAAGACAACTTCCATTGATAACAAGAAATTTATGTGGAGGTTTTGTTGAGAAAATATTAAAAGAAAGAGATATTTTGTGTTATAAATATACTTAATATATATATTTTTTGTTTAGAATGTGCACTTAATATACAGGTTCAGGATATAGAGTAGGTTTTGTATAAAAGTGATTTTACACTAATATAACTGTTAACCGGATTCAAACACAAGAGAATCAGTGGAAAAATGGTTATTGAAAGATCCTGTTTTACAAATATTTTGTGCTGTAAGAATACTTAATATATTTGTTTTTGGTTTAGATTGTGCATTCACGATATAGAGTAGGTCTTGTGTAAGGTGTTTTTACCCTAATGTAAGTGTAAAACGAATCCAACCACAACACAATTGATGGGTAAAAGTGGTTATTAAAAGATGCTGTTTTACGAATATTTCGTGCTATAAGAATACTTAATGTGTTTTTTTTTTGGTTAGAATGTGCACCTAATATATACAATTAGTGTAAAATCGCCTTACACAAGTATTTCTGCAGGATATAAGGCAACGAATTGATCCAACGGGTGTGTGATTTTTAAGGGTTTCTTCAATACTTGTAAAATATTTCTAGATGAATGTTTACAAACCTGAATGACTCGAACCTCAACTTACCCTTAACACGATTAATCCGTTTGCCAAGTCTAAACTCAGATGCCGCCATAAATAGGTGGACCGTGGATCAGACCCAAGACCAAAGTAGAGTAAATAGGTGGTCCGTGGACCGGACCAAATAAAATTCGATCCAGTCTGGTCTTTGATCCGGACCACTGAGCTACCCCTCCCTACCTCTAATACGAAGTAACAATCATCCGAAATTGATCTAAACACAAAATAAAGCGATTTGTCCTGAATTCTACATGGATGCTTTCAAACCTCTCGAACCATAATTCACACGTCCAACACGATTAACCCGTTTGTCAAGTCCAGACCGAGGCGCCAGAAACACACACATTGACTCAGGCCAAGTTGATAAGGTGCAAAGGCAGTAGGTGCTAAGCTAATTTTTCTTTAACAATTTGGCTATGGCGACGCCGTCTCACTTTTGACTTTCTACATACAATTAATTGACACTTCACTTTCTTCACTATACTTTTCATTTGATTCTACGCAACAATATCTCTCTTTCTCTTCTCCAGGTTTGTTTTACATCTTTTTTACTGTTAAATCATTTGTAATTTTGTACACATGATTGTTTTTCAATGTTTAATGTTCTAATTTTTATGGGTTTTCTTTAATCTAGTGTTTTGTTTTGTTGGGTTTAATCATAATTCATAAACACAAATTCTTGCTTAAGACGGTAATGTCGTCTTAAGTTTAAAACGGGTTAATCGTCCTAAAAGAGACCAATTGAATCATAAATCACTAATCTCTATTGTATAATTAATGGGTTTATCGAGTGGCAAAGTATATCCTTAGCTGGTAAAGTAATGAGACGTGGTACTCATGACCTGAGTTCAAATCCCGTCAGTAGTATTGCCCTTGCGGGCTAAATTGAGTTTCTTAAGCAGAATTTTAGTTGAGTTGGGTTGACTTTGTTAATAGAATAATAGGATTAGACATGTAAATTAAGATTATTAGGAGCAATTGGGAAGATTTCATGATTTATCATGAAGTGGAAAGGAGTGGTGATTGTGATAATTTTGAAAATGATAAGCATGATTATCAATGAATGGCAATTGGCAATTGGAATGTGAAAAATTCGCGGCCACAAAGAAATTAGAAGATTGATAAGCCGACTGAGATATATAGAACACGGGTAATGCTGCTGCATTCCCCCGCTGCTTCTCAGGCACTGGGGTAACGTTGTTGTTCTTGCAGCACCAGTATCAGTAGTAGTACTATATCTATGCTTACGAGTTATGACCTCTAAACTTTAATGTTGTTTGACTCTCCAGGGTGTGTATAATCCTCTGAAATCCTTGTGGTCTTGTGGAGATAGGGCAAACGCTTAGTTTCTGTCGAACGTGAAGGTCATTTTGCCATATACTCCTTAAAATTTACCTCTGCATAGGTTAGAAGCACTTAGAGAAGTTTTTCAGATGGCCGAAGAGAAAACTCTGATCGAAATTCTTGATGAGGGTAACCCCCTAGATATTGTCAAGTACATAGATTTTGTTCGTGCCCCCGAGTGTGGTGCCATTGCGACTTTTTCAGGCACTACACGTGATTCCTTTGATGGGAAAACCGTTGTTGAGCTGATATATGAAGCGTATGTTCCTATGGCAATACGTTGCATTAAGTCCATATGTTCTACAGCTCGAGAAATGTGGAATTTGAACTTAATTGCTGTGGCCCACCAGCTTGGGCGAGTTGCTGTTAGTGAAACGAGTGTCTTTGTCGCAATATCATCTGTTCATCGTGTTGATGCATTGGATGCTTGCAAGTATTTGATCGATGAATTAAAGGCATCAGTTCCAATCTGGAAGAAAGAGGTCTATGCCAATGGTGAGGTTTGGAAGGAGAACTCCGAGTTCTTAGAGAGGAAATCTGAACTTGGAAAACCGGGTCATGGGAAGAAGGGTTGCTGCGGTTCCAAGGTAAGAGTGGATAACGAGATTGCCGTAGAGACCAAGGAGGCAGAGAAGGGAAAGAAGAGTTGTTGCGGTTCCAAGGTAAGGGTAGATAACGAGATTGCCGGAGAGACTAAGGACGTAGAGAGGGGAAAGAAGAGTTGTTGTGGTCCCAAGGTTAAGGTAGATGACGAGATAGCAGGAGCGGCAAAGGAGGCAGAGACTCATTGAAAGGTTATGACTTATGGCGAGATAGAAAGGAGGATTAGTACTACTAGACCTGGCAAATGTGTCATCCAGGCCAGGCCTGAGTCGGTCAACTGAGTCATTCCGGGTTGTGCAATTCAGGTCTAATTCGGATCTAATTGTCTTACAATATACAGTACCTTTTTAGACTTGTAGAAAATTTACTTGTAAGTTGTTTACTGTACTTGTACATCAAACAAGCAAACCTCTTTTGTTCTCAGTAATAAAATTTACCAGTGATTCAGTGAATGGTGAAATTTGCTTATTTCTTGACTATTCAGAACTATGGTCTCACAGAGAATTTGTCGCGTTTTCGTCATTTCATTACTGATACAGCAAGTCAAATCTCACAGGTCTGCCCATTATAACTTCTCTTTGTTCTCTGTGATAGTGTATGGTAGTGTAATTTGCTTATTTCCTGACTATTCAGAAACTGTGGTCTCTCAACAGAAAAATTCTACTGTTGAGCTTTTTTTTGCAAATTTGTTGCGTTTCTGTCATTTCGTTAGAACTGATACAGCAAGTTATCTCTTGTCGCTCTTTTCGCTGGCTTCTATTTCGAAGCTTGGGTACAAGTTTCTGTAAAACCGAAAGTAGTTCCTGCAGGGAGAATCGACTGACAAAAAATATGCCTGAAATAACGTAAATATTAGAGAAATCTGCGTTTGGATTTACAATCTAGAAACCATTTCACCAACAAACAAGTATCTTGAAAACATGATCATGATATAGCATGATCTACTTAAACCAAAATAGAGATACAAATTGAAAAGACCACACCATATCTTACAAAAACAATGAAAAAAGTCGCTCAATCTTTACTAAATACTGTCCAGAGATTTGGAAGGTGGCGGCAGAAGGGCGACAGCACCTCTAACAATACTCGAGAACTTCCTGTGAACTCCTTTCAGCTTACATTCTTTGGTTGACATTTGATATTTAATCAACATTTTTGCGCATCCCTTAAGTTCTTCCTCAGAGTAGCCTGTGTAGTGCTTCAGTGTTTCAGTCCAACCACGAGTTCCGCCCAAATTGTGGATGGCCGCGTATACTGCTGAAGCAGCAATCAGCGATGGGGAGAACGACACCACCACCTGATATTGCAACAGGCCACTTTCTGCCATGTAAAAGGCCATGTTCTCCATCTACGCGCAGAAATACAATGCACATTATATTTCAGGAACAGTAAGTTTTGGTGTTTCTTATCGGTGTCAATGCCAAATAAAAGGGAACCGTAATGTATACCTCGTTGTCAGCAGGAAGAGTAGCTTTGATGAACCTAAGTAAGAAGACATATGGAGTCGCAACTGTGAGATTCCACTCCAACTTTCCGAGAATCTCTTTCTCCATAGCAAGTATTTGTTCTTTGGTGTATGCATTATCAGAAATACAGATAAAATCATTCACCTGAGAGTAAATAAATCACTAACATCAGTAAAAAAACCATCAGATTTGTGGATGCAGATGGGGTGCTCGACTTCTAACAGTATTACCTCAGGTGCCCAGATTTCTTCATATTTGCAGGCCAAGAGCATTGAACTGATACCAATCAGTTGAAGCTCTTTCCTAGACACAATCTTCCTCGAAAGATACCGGTCTACAATATCAATTGTCAAGTAAAGGGTCTCAGGCAACAGTTCAAACTTGTTATGAACTTCCACCAACCAATCGACTAAAATCATCCTCATCTTCTCATTGATGTGGGATTGCCACGGCATGTAATTACTCACTCGGTTTTCATCCTCAACAACCTTGTAAAACTTGTAGATGTCCTCTACATACTCAACCACAGCTAGCTCATTATTAGCATCTACATCATCAATGTTTGTTATCTCATCTTTCGGCTTAATTCCTAGTCCACAGGCCATCTGTCCACAATAACTCATATCAGACCGTCTCATAAAAGACTAACTGATGTCTGATACACACAAACATCATAAAACAGTTTGATGATCACCTTGCTGCGAGCGGTGAGGACATAAGTGAGACTATGAGCTTTCTTCTTCCTAGAGCTTTTCTTTCCACTCAGAATTCTTTTCTTTTTATTCAACTTTTCATTTTCTGCTTCTTCATCGTCCGAGCTTATTATGATGACTGTCTCATGTTCCGGCTTAAGTGTAACCTTTTTCTTGTTAGCTCCTCCTTGATCATTTGCAAGTGATAAGGCACCCAAGCTTCTAAAACAAGCAAATTATCGAAAACTGTTAACTATTTCAAGTCACAAAAATTAATTTCATGAAGTTTTATTTTCGGAAAAAAGAAGACTAGAAATTACTTGATGATGGGAACATTCTGAAAATTAACCAGATTGCCAATTTCTTGAAGGGCTCTACGATTTCCGGCTTCTTTCTTCTGCTTTGGTTCTTCTGATACCAATTAAGATTTAAACCAGGCACAAGATTAATCAAAACAGTGCTACAAGAGTAACATCTAGTCATCTAGACAAGAAATTTTCGATTTTTCGAGCACAGGCAGACATATAGAGGGTCTTAATGGGTGAAAAATAGCAAAGAATGGATCTTTAATCACAAACCAACTGCAGTAAAAATGCTGCAGAGTGATCAGTGCTACAAGATTAACATTTAGACAAGAAAGTTTCGATTTTTCGAGTAAACATAGACATGTGGAGGATCTTTAATCATCAACCAACAACATAGCTAAACTGCTGAAGCATGATCAACAAGATTCACATTTTAAGACAAGAAAGTTTCGATTTTTCGAGCAAATACAGACATATAATGAATTTTAATGCTGAAACATAACAAAGATTGCAACTTTGTAGATGATCAATTCACCCCAATATATTTTAAACATTATTCAAGCATATACTAAACTAAATTATCAACAAAAGAAGCTAAATCACAAAATCTAGGCTCTAAAGAACCCGAAAAAAGCCAAGAAAATACCCCAAAACAAGAATGATTCAGTAAATCAACGCTAAAAGACGATAAACCCGTAAAAACAGATGAATTATCCAGAAACAAGAACCATTAGTTTCACTAAAAATTGGAAACAAACCAGCAATTTTAATGGGGCAATTAGAAGGTGGAGGAAGAGGGACACCAATTCTCAAATCCATATCTTGGGGTTGTCCAAAAACGCCACCGATACTCGAAAAAATCGATGAAATGAAGGAATGGAGACGGCTATTATTGCCTGTCTCCCCTTCTTCACTATTTTCCCAAGCCACTTCTACAAACAACAATTTCCCACTATCTCAAGAAATTCTTGGTTCTATTGAAATTCTCTCTATATGTAAAGTTTCGATCTTTGCGTGTTTTCGATGACGAAAAAAGAGAGAAAAGATGGGATTTTGAAGAATGATGGATGAAATTGTGAATTTTGTGAGTTTTTTTTGGGGAGTTTAAGGAGGGAGAAGGCTCCCCAACGGTAGTGTTTGATTGGATTTGAATTATAGCCGTTGGATTTGTTTCGTTATTTGATCTAATGGGTGAGATTGTTTAGTGCTCTACAAGATTTATAAGTTACCGTTTGAGTTTGTTTTTCAAAGATTTAATTGTACAAAAGAAAAACTTTTTAACTTTTAGGAAGATACTTTTACTTGGGGATTTGATTGTTAATCATCATGGTGAATTGAAGATGTCAAGGGTAAAATGACTGATTTACGATGATGAAAATGTCTTGTTGTATAGTGAACATAGGTTATGACTTCATGGGTTTGATTTCCATTATCTTGTTGTAGTAAGTTTGAAAGAGATGCTAACACGATCAAGTTCGGCCCCCTACTTGAAGTAAATATACTCTTGCTTGAAAATAGACTAGATTATAGCTTCATAATACTCCCATATTTATTTTGTCATCTTTCACCATCGTGATTAGTCCATAATTAATTCAAATCTCATACAGTGAAATCATTAACACGATACGTTTTTTTAAGAAGCATTAGACATTTCAAAGAGTGATCTCCTCAAGATCTCCCTAATATTAATTTTTCACGGTTCACATACATAAATAACATGATATCACACCAAAATTAGCATATTTGATTTAAGTAACTAAATTATACATTCCCTAAAACCATACCAATTAAATAATTAATGAATATATTTGTGAGGATATGTTAGTTCAAATAATATGACGATTTCAATGAACATGAAGGAGTAATTACTACTAGTAATACTATTCACCTGCTAAAAATTAACGATCAATCTTTAAAGAGTTAGAATATACATATATTTTTTTATCTCCAAAATGTTGATACACATCCCTAATTTTGAAGCCAAAAAATGACTCGTTTTTAAATCCAAACTGATAATGAAGACATGTCAACCCTAAGTTAAGATTACTCATGACTCATGAGTCATGACTACTGAGAGGCGAATGCTTTATGCTTGTGCCGGCTGGACCAGCCGGACTGGTCGACCGATCTTGGGGTGCGGGAGCGTCAACAAAACTGATCAACTTTCTCGGCTAGTCCAGCAAGATATGAGAGGCGTAGCTTGGCCTCGTTTCATCCCTTTTGATGCCTTTTAGTTTAGTTTGTTTGTTTTAGAGTTCTAACTTGAATTAATTCTCTTCTCCTCAAGAAAATATCATTTTTCTCCTTAAAAGAAAGAAAAGCATGACTGGAGGAGAGAACAAACACAAAAAATAAAATGGAGTTGCGGGGGATCGAACCCCGTGCCTCTCGCATGCAAAGCGAGCGCTCTACCATTTGAGCTACAACCCCTGGATGTCATCAAATCGCTTAAACTATTACCTATAAAACAACAAACACGGAGTTTTAAT
>JAYMSF010001299.1:0-12383 GCA_036897335.1 Silene vulgaris
TTGTGCTTGGCCCCATTTGGCTCAAAAAAAAAAAAAAAAAAAAAAAATCAATGAGAGTTATCAACTATTGGGCTGATGAAATGTTCAAATGTGGTTACTTACAACAAGAACGACATTGTCCCGGTCATTTGTTTACCTTTGTTTTTCTGCATAATGAGCAAGGAGAGATGATGGAACCATTTGTGGTGGACGGTGGTTGTTAATTTATGACAAGTGAACAATAAAGGTTGTGAAAGATCAAACTTTACCCGTTAGAAACATTCCTAACATGGAAACGTAAACAAATAAACGAGACACTCGAAAATAGAATAGGTAAACAAATGACCGGTACGGAGGGGTAGTATGGAATTAAACTCCTACATTGGCATCAAAGCAACTTTTAATTAATTCACATGATTATCCTATGTAATTCTATTTCCTTGATCAACCAAACAACACCTACGTTTCTTGATTACTCGTAATGAAAATAATTAATAACTTCAACTAAAGATGATCAAATGTCTTATTTGTTACTTAGTATGCTGTAGTTAGGGTCGTCAAATGTTGTTATTGTGACCATTAGGGAGAAATTACGGTTCTTGAGCAATTGTTTTTAACCGTTGAGATTGATTAAGTAAGGAAAGCTGAAGCGTATCAACCTTTAATCAGTGTTGACTCTTAGAGTTGCTACTCATGCTCCTATGGATGCTGAGCTAATAGAATCGGTTTTGCACGTGCAATGAGGCTTAAGAGTTGTTATTCTTCGGGTTTGGAATATGGTGGAACAAAAGTAGTTGAAAATGTAATGGAGAATGGTACAGTGGTCATGGTTTATGTGGAGAAGTTTCTTGTGTATTCTTAACGGCTATACTGTAGGCAACTGGTTTTCCTCATTCAGTGGTATTTTTTCTCTTGGTGTAATGGGAATTGAGAGCGCGACTTCAATGCTGACAGGTGTCAACCCTGGTCATGATTTGTGTTGCTCATTTAACCTGTGTATGTTGATGGTTTAACTCATTGTGATGCTAGAGAGAAATTAACTGCAACTCATTGGAGTTAGCTTGCCTTTTGGCAGTTATGTAGTTGACACGTAGAATATCGCTTAAAGACATGCTTGCACATACGCCAAAACTGAAGCCTTAGTTTATATCAACTTTCATCTTTATTTTTTCAGGTAAAAAACCACAACTATTCAAAGGTTTATACTCCATATTAGCTTATCAAGTAGCTTTATCCTTCGTCCTTGCAGTCACTCTTGTGCTATATGATTTTGTGGATTTTATTCTGCAGCATGCCAGCATCTGTGCGTTCCTACCTTTCAAGCTTTTCTCAAAGCTAAAGTATTGGTTGTATTGTGTTTTCTTTAAAATGTGGATGCGGTGTTATGGGAAGAACCGATGTTCTCTACTCATGCTACAAAATTCTATACACCATATATTTTATGTGACTTTTTCCATCATGTTATCTAGATTTTCTGTTTTTACAAAAACGTTGGCGTTATTTGCAGGCCATGTAACATTCATAAAGGACATTGCATTGACACAACCGCCTGAGCATCTCCATCAGTTATTGAATGTGCTGCAAACAAAAGGTTTTTATATGTGATTTTATCATATCTCCTGTTAGGGGTCATTTGTCTGTTTTATAGGGGTTTTAAACATAGACAGCATATTAAAACTCTAGTTTATTCGCTTTTTTTTTCTAAATACCTTAACTAAGACATCTCCACTATTATAGATGTTCATGGCCAGTTCCATTCTTCCTTTTGCTACCATATATGGAAATGGAAGAGTCTTCTCAAAGGAAGACCTGGAATTGCACCGACTTTCATAATTTTCTTGAGAAAACTTTTAGTGTACATATAATTTATTTTTTTAGTTTTGTAGTTTATCATAACTGTTCAAGCTTTTAGGGAGTCGGGGAATACGAGGGACAATAGGATTCTTACCATGTTTTGCTTCTAACAGGTGAAACTATAGTTTCCCCTGGAGCTAGGCAGGGCTTGATTCCCCTTGCTGTTCCTCTATCAAAAAAACCATCAGGTTCCTTGCTCTACTTAATTTGTACCCTTCACATAATACTTGACTGGTAAACTTGAGGTCGGCTAACATAAATCATTATGTTAAATCAATGACAGGTAAAAAAAAAAAAAAAAGGAAAAGATGATAACTAAACAATATATGGATAGAACTAAGGACACCATAAAAATGTAGCGTTCTTTTTTCCCCCATTTCTTTTCTAATGCTCAACAATATTGTTTTCAACAGGAACTGTAACTGCACTGTTGCGATGGCCAACAGCTCCACCTGGGTAGGACTTTCAAAAGCCTGCTTATATTGAAACCTCTCATAAGACTACAGCTAATTTGTATCCTTTCATATGTGATTGACTGATTATATAGGATGGAGATGCCAGTTGTGGAAGTGCATAAACATGGGGTGTGGCTTTTGGCGAAGAATGTAATAAGTTAACCTGAGAGCATACATCCATGTGCGTATTAGGCAATAAATAGTGCATATACTTTTACTGGTGTTAAGGGCCATTTTTGGTACTGACGGGTTTTGAACCTAGGTCATGAGTACCGTTCCTCAATGACTTCACCAGCTAGTCAACAGCAACTAGTTCATGGATCTAAGGATGTCATACCTTGGTGTCTAACTGTCCACTTCATGTCTCCAAGCAGTTTTCTACTCTCTTCATCAATCCTATAGAGTTGCCTGCATTCTGATGCATCCTTTCGATGGAAATTGGCCTTAGGCTTCTGTTTTATATCCAGGTGGACCAATATATTCACCGTATTCTTGTCGAGGAGGAAGTAAATAGCCAGGATGATGGTAAAAACGTGCTTTTTGATGCTTCGTTGGAGGCTGGTGAGAAACTTTATAAAAGAGGCGATTATACTGATTCTCAGACTCCAAACCTTGATACCTATCTTCTTAAAAAGGTATGGAGCAAGTTGATCATACTTCGATGGATTTTGCTTGAACATATTGAAAAATTCAACTCGTTGCTCAGGTGGGGTTGTTTCCGGATATTCTAGAGAGAAAAGTGATGCGGCATTTTGATGATGGTGATCACGTGAGGCATTGCTTATTCCATTTTATTCATTTTATCATAACTTATTTGATTGGTTATCATGATCCTTTCATGGTGTGGACTGAAGGTTTCTGCACTTGTAACGGGAGAATTCTATATGAAAAAAGACCTTTTTCCTGGTTTTGCACGGCCTTATGTCTTCAATGCAAAGATCTTGCTGAGGTATGCAGATTTCTACCTCGCTGTTTGTAAAATGTGTATTTGAATGCTTGTTATCTTTTGTTAGTAATTCAGCTATACTGGAAACTTTATAAGAGTCTAAAAGCAACAGTTCTCAGGGTTGGCCAGGTTTCTGAAGCTAAAGATGCTGCAAGAGTGGCTCTGAAATCACCGTGGTGGACATTGGGTTGTCCTTACCAGGTATGCAAATGTTCTCTCCTGCTATTATTTCACTTCTAGTTTTTGTCCCTCTCACAGGCTTCCCACAAGATTGGCTCTGATTGGTATTTTCCGCACTTCTAAGTAATCCGTTCTTAGGGATAGGTCATGGGGTTGGGGTTGGGAGCAGACATGGAAAACACATCATTCAGGTTGGGTACGGGTCGGATCAATTTGGAATATATTATGCTCTTCGGCTTGTTTTGTGTCATTTCGTGTCAATTGGGCTGAGTCGGGTCATTTCTGGTTGTCTATTAATTCTCGCAAAGGAAGAAGATGAACGGTGCTTTCATCTCGTTTCTTGAAGGTAGTTCCTAGACAGGATAAAATGCTACTGTATTAACTAGCAAGTAACCTTGATTGATCATGAGTAGGAAGTTGCTGATATTGCACAATGGGAAGATGAACAAATCGAGTACATCAAGGAGAAAGTGACGGAAGAGGGTAGGCAGGACGATTTGAAGAAAGGAAAGGACCCTCTTCAGGTACGCAAGTGATGTAGGATGTCATATACCGAAGTATTAAATTAGTATCCTACGGAGTATTTATGTTAGAAGAATCCATAAATGTAGAGAACAGAGAAATTCGGTGGAACTTAAGGTGAGTTCCTGTGTAGGTGGCATTGGATGAAGCCGCCTTTTTGTTGGACTTGGCTTCAATTGACGGATCTTGGGACGAATGCTGGGAACGAGTTGCCGAGTGTTACAAAGAAGGTGGACTAAGTGAAATTGCTCAATTTATTTTGTATAGAGACTAATAGCCGACAGAGAAGGTTACATTGCTCCATTTTCTTTGTCGAGAAACCAGCGAGTTTCTCTAATCTCCATTTTTTGTAAGCATTAAGTTTTGATAATTATAGAAGAAGCCACTGTTTCTTTTATCCCTATTGTAAACAAGTACTTCATTTTATCATAGAAAAACAAGTCTAAATTTGTACAAACAAATTGGTGAAGGGGAGGTATATGCAGTATATGAATTCATGTATCCATGAGACCATGAGTCCATGACCGTAAGTAACTGTTCTATCCAATCTCCATTGTTTGCAAGTGTTATCGCGCCTGTTCTGTGTGGATGATAATCCAACCTACAGAATTACTTCCATGTATTTACATTGTTAGGAAACATATGAAATGTTAAGAGGTACTCCGTATAAGATAATTGGACTTGAGGTTAGACCTGTTAAACCCCACATGAGTACCCCGATCTGCACACGATTTGCAATCATATAAAGATGTAAGTATATGCAAAGGGGAGGAGTGGGATACCTTCAAATTATTCCTGTTAAATTTCCAGCAATGGTGATTTATGTCAAAAACGTGTCGTTCAACAACTTATTATTTCCGTCTTATGGAATTCTAAAGTGTTTGGATAAGAGTACGATTTTATACTCCCTACAAAAATACTCCACGCGTTCTTATCTTATTGCTTCAAAACTATCACGATTCTGGGCAAAAAAAATAGGTGGCAAATCAAATCCCACACAACTACGCAAACTTCACACCCTTTTCTCACACAGCTAAACTTACGTCAGGCGGTACTATCTGTTTTAAGATTAAAGCGAATTAAATATTACTCTACATAACTACCCATCTCACGCGACTATATTTAACCTTTTAAGAATTAAGACGGATAGTAGTCCTACTCGTCTCAAACAAGGATTTGTTTTTCTCAAGTTACAATTACATAAAATTATATCTGTATCTCTATCTATATGGTTGGATCGTAAATTCATAAGTCGGTGTCCCATTTATATTCCCAAAATAAAATATCACCACCTCTCATCAAAAGTATCCATTTTCCCAAGGGTATTTCCGGAAACTAAAATATTCTCTCTCTCCTCCCACTTTTTCCCCAAATCAAATCATCAAATCAATCCACCTTCACTTTCCTCCTTCGCCGGAACCCTAACTTTCTTCATGGATACACCTCCGGCGACTTCCGTAAATCACGGCGATACTCCCGACGTTGCCTCGTCGTCGGATTCGCCGGAGGTGCCGATCAAGCCGGAAACCGAGGCCGCAGCCGACGTAGCATCGCCGGCGGCGGAGACGACGGAGAGAACGACGGCGACGTCAGCGGCGGCGTACGATGATGATGACGATGAGGAGGATGTATGTCGGATATGTAGGAATACAGGTGACGCGGATAATCCGTTGAGGTATCCGTGTGCTTGTAGCGGAAGTATTAAGTATGTTCATCAAGATTGTCTTCTTCAGTGGCTTAATCATAGTAACGCTCGTCAATGCGAGGTAAACTATTTGCGAGCGTATTTTAATTAAAGGTAAATAAATGATTGAGACAGAAGGAGTAATAGGTTTAGTCACATTTTTGTTCATGCGATTGTTACTTCCTCCGTCTCAATCATTTGTCTATCATTGTTATTCTTCAGGAGAGTATTTTAATCGAAGCTAAACAAATGATTGAGACGGAGGGAGTATTATTTAGTGATGGTGGATTTATAGCATATTTTTAGCGTGATTTTATTTGATGAAGTTGTTAGCTTCTGTAGTCCAAGATCATGTAGCTATGATGAAGCTGACTAGTCAATTAGTTTATGCTAGGGTTTCGTAATTTGTGATCTTCAGAGCTGAAGCCGAAAATACAGAATGCTGAACTGAACATGTCTTAGCTTAGTTGTTAAGACGGAAGTCTTGTGAACGATAGTGCTAGGTTTGAATCCCCCTCCCTGTATATTGTAGTGCCATAGTGCCGTCTCTTACGCCGGAAAATAACTAATAAAAAATGTGGAAGGTATTGCTTTTATGTACCTGAAGATTTTTGTGTTGAGGTGTAATAACTAATACAGTTACTTAATTGTATGAAATATATGAAGTAGATGATTATTGTTTTAATGGCATTGTTTGGTGTTATATGCAGGTTTGCAAGCATCCATTTGCGTTCTCTCCGGTGTATGCGGAGGATGCTCCCTCTAGGCTTCCTTTCAGGGAATTTGTGCTTGGGATCGGCAAGAAAACTTGTCATGTCTTGAAATTCTTTTTGCGCCTTGGTTTTGTGTTATCTGTTTGGCTCTTGATCATCCCGTTCATCACTTTCTGGATTTGGCGGTTGGCTTTTGTTCGCAAATTTTCTGAAGCCAATCGTTTATTTATCAGTCATATGTCTTTAACCATGATTCTCACCGACTGTCTTCATGGTTTTCTCCTATCGGCGAGCATTGTGTTTATTTTTTTGGGGGCAACATCTTTGAGAGATTACTTTAGACACATGAGAGAGTTGGGAGCGCAGGAAGTTGAGAGAGAGGATGAAGGGGACCGTAATGGGGCTCGGCCGGTCAGAAGACCTGTGGTACCACCTAATAGAAATTTGGCTGTTGATGGCAATGTTGATGAAGTCGCGGGAGGTCAAGGAATTGCTGGCGCTGGTCAATTGATCAGAAGGAACGCAGAAAATGTTGCAGCTCAGTGGGAGAGGCAGGCTGCTCGTCTTGAGGCTCATGTTGAACAGATGTTTGATGGACTGGATGATGCTGATGGTGCAGAAGATGTTCCTTTTGACGAGTTGGTTGGCATGCAGGGTCCCGTTTTCCATTTGGTTGAGAATGCTTTTACTGTAAGTTTATACCTTGATTTAGCTTGTTCTATGATTCTTCAATAGCTGTAAATTCTCGGAATCCCTTCCCCATTTCCCACGCAGGATTAGATGTAGGATTGCACAGCATTTTATGAAAAAGAGAACTGTGTAGTGTGCATGATACAAGATCATTTATGCCATCATATTGTCAATGTAAGAATTGTACATCTTTTCAAAGTTGAGCAACTCCAGTATCAATATCACAAAATTTGCAATGATTCCTCAACCTTTCAGAAGTACATTTTTGAAGCACTTGCGTCTTAAGTGAAGGTTGCTGACCTTCTAGTAGGCTTAGGACCTAACAGAGCATAAAGGGTAATTCTAGCAAAGTCACTACTGAAGTAGCTCTTTCATGGTACCTGTTTGAATTCTTTGTTGGTGTCCATCTTGTATGCAAATTGTGGTTTTACAATAAGTGACCCCCGAGAAACGTGGAAGTTTGTGAATTATAACTTGGCTGGTTTTTCCCGTCTGAAAAATTGTTTTAAGTTTTCATGTTAATTATTTGTTGTTCAGTGAGAGTGAGCAATATGAGGTCGTGACTCCTGGTACTAGTGGACTGGTGTACCTTCTGACCATATGTGCGATTGTGCGCTTTTCTCTTTCCATTAAAATTCTTATTGGTTTAGGCCGAGGTGCATTATTCTTAAACCGTATGTGAAAGGCGAAGACTTGTTGGTGGTGTGTGTTATGTGCTCTTCATGATTGTGGAATCTCTCTGTTCTAGTGTGTCTAACTTTGTCTCTGTTATCTCTATCTTATTGACTAAGTTGTTCACTTTATTTTGATTGCGTGATTCGATTGCAGGTTTTGGCGAGCAACATGATCTTTCTTGGAGTAGTTATTTTTATTCCTTTTTCCCTGGGCCGGCTAATACTACACTATGCGGCATGGATAGTCACCTCTGCGACAAATCCAGTAATGTCTACAGTTATGCCTCTTAAAGAGTCCGCTCTTTATCTAGCTAACATCACCTTGAAGAATGCATTGACGGCAGTTACTAATCTGACATCCAAGTATCCGGAAAGTAGTCTTGTTAATCATGTTGGGGAGGTGATGGGCATGAATGCAAGTGCAACGAATCTTTCTTCCAACAACATAAGCTCCCCATTATCCTCGGATATTTTGGAAGGAGTGACAGCTGGAACATCCAGATTTTCTGATGTTACGACTCTGGCTGTTGGATACATGTTCATTTTCTCTCTCATCTTTCTTTACTTTGGCATTATTGCTTTCATCAAGTATACAAGAGGTGAACCCCTGACTATGGGGAGGTTCCAGTGGGTTGCTTCAATATTTGAAGCAATCCCATCTCTTTCACGGCAGTTCTTTGCGTGCATGAGACACTTGATGACCATGATTAAGGTTGCCTTTCTTTTGGTTATTGAACTTGGGGTGTTTCCGCTGATGTGCGGCTGGTGGCTGGATTTCTGCACGCTAAGGATGTTTGGGAAATCGATGGCTCAAAGAGTTGAATTCTTTTCAGTTTCTCCATTGGCTAGCTCTTTGGTTCATTGGGTTGTTGGGATCTTCTACATGCTCCAAATCAGCATCTTTGTTAGCCTTCTTCGAGGGGTATGCGTACTTTTCCTTCAGATGTGTTTATTTTTGTAGTCTTGCAATCTCTCATCTCTTTGCTGCTGACTGTTAGGTACTGCGTACTGGTGTTCTTTACTTCCTTCGAGATCCAGCTGATCCAAACTACAATCCTTTCCGAGACCTGATCGATGATCCAGTGCATAAACATGCTCGTAGAGTTTTGCTTTCTGTTGCAGTCTATGGTAGTTTGATTGTGATGCTCGTGTTTCTGCCTGTCAAACTTGCAATGAGGATGGCACCCTCGATATTTCCCCTTGATATCTCGTAAGTTAACAGTTGATGTTATTGTGATTGATGTCATCATGATTTTTAACATTTTCTCTTTGCTTTTTTTTTTAGCTTATGACGTCTAATTTCTTGATGCCTAATTTGTTGTACAGGGTATCAGATCCATTTACTGAGATACCTGCAGATATACTGCTATTTCAGATATGCATTCCCTTTGCTATTGAACATTTTAAACTGAGAACAACAATCAAGTCTCTTCTCCGGTATTGGTTCACTGCTGTTGGGTGGGCACTTGGTTTGACAGAATACCTACTTCCCCAGCCAGAAGATGCAGTTGCTCAAGATAATGGCAACGCTGATGCTGGTAGGCAAGACAGATTACGTGGTCAACCATTGGGCGGAGTTGCACAGCAGGATCAGGGTCAATTGGCGGTCCTCGCCGATGCTCAAAACGATGATTCACATGGTTCTGATTCTGACGTGACAGAAGAGTATGATGGAGACGAACAATCTGAATCAGAGTAAGTTTTTGTTTCAATAGCCAATATGGCTTATTTCCCTTCGACTACGTGTTGATGAAGTGGTAGTGCTTCCTTATTTGAACATGATGGACTAAAGTAAAATGGATCACTATACTCTCTCTGCTTCTTTTACCATTAAGTACACAGTATTGATGCATTTTACGATGCATTTTTATGGTAAGGCTACTTACATGAGTTACATCCGACCTTACCTTACCTCGCCTTAGGCAGAAGCAATTTGAACACTGGGGCAAATGGCAATGACATTGTTTTTAACCCATACACGATCTATTTTCTCAACTTTGGGTCATTGATTGCCCTAAACTTTTGCTGTAATTTATATTTTCTTATTTTTCTCTCATTGTAAATTTACAACTTTCGTTTGAATTGGTAACAGGAGGTATAGCTTTGTCTTCCGCATTGTGATGCTCCTGGTGGTAGCATGGATGACCTTGCTTGTGTTCAATTCTGCTTTAGTAATTATACCGGTGTCTCTTGGAAGGCTAATCTTCAATGCCATCCCCCTTCTTCCAATAACACATGGCATAAAGTGCAATGGTATGTATGCTTATTAATTGATTTCTGGTCTGATTTTATAAGTTATTGTAACACAACTCATCAAGACCCATGTCGTTATCTTATAGACCTTTATGCCTTCACCATTGGGAGTTACCTTATTTGGACGGCGATTGCTGGAGTGAGGTATACCATTGAACAGATCAAATCAAGGAGGGCAGCAGTTTTATTTGGCCAAATCTGGAAGTGGTTTTCAATAGTTCTCAAGAGCTCTGCACTTTTATCAATATGGGTAAGTTTTCTTTCGACTTCTTGCAGAGATTGGGGGATATTTAAGGTGGAGACGGGTTGCTTAATTTTTTTACTACCCCTACCACCCTATAAAAAAGGAACAAGTAAGATTATCATGCGATCATGTATATTTTCTCCAATCAAGGACGTGCCTGATCTTATTGTGAGTTTTAGCTGTCCAGCATACTGTTTAGGGGAGATTACCTTCTGGAAGAAGTAATTTGCTAGTCAATTTAGCTGTTTTGATGGCAATTTAGAAAGAAAGAAAAAAAAAAATTGATGTCAAAAGCTGATAAAAGTCCCGAGGGGCCAGTGAGGCGTAATTTCCATGACATGGATTTGAATTTCATCGGCATTTAAACTGCCCTTTTATCCCTTTACAGTTTACAGTTTACACCAAACAAAGCTTTCTGAAAGAAACTGAACTTTCTACATCTTTGCTTTTACAAGTACAAGTAATGTTTCTCGTGGAAAATACCATGTTAGGTTTTTGCAAGCAATCTGCTGGTCATGTGTAGCGAATTTTGGCATCTTTTTAAAGGAATTTATGATTACATCTGCGATTTTTATAACTAGATTTTTTGCAGATGTTGTTATTTATTGTGTTAGGTTTTTTACCCTTCCATTGTACTCCATCTGCAGATTTTTGTCATCCCTGTCCTAATTGGGCTGCTTTTCGAGCTACTAGTTATTGTGCCTATGCGGGTGCCCGTTGATGAAAGCCCAGTTTTCCTCCTCTACCAGGATTGGGCTTTGGGGCTCATCTTTCTCAAGATATGGACAAGACTAGTGAGTGCTCTATCATCTTCTGCTACATTTGAATTGTGCTAGCTATTTCACACAAATCTTAAAAAGAGGGACGGTCTCACACAGTATGTGTGTTGGTCATGTGTCGCAAATTACACACTAATACATTTAATCCAAGTCTTATTAACTGCTTGGCGCACAATTTCCATATGCAAAGCTTGGTTAACTGGAAGTCATTGCGGGGTTGATATTCAGAACCTGAGTACGAAACCCGTTCACCCGTCAGAATTAAGTATATGCCCTAATGTAATCCAGTTTTACTGAGTTACTAACTTTGACGCGTTGTGCAGGTTATGTTGGATCACATGATGCCCCTAGTGGACGAGACTTGGCGGACAAAATTCGCGAGGGTGAGAGAAAACGGTTTCTCAAGGCTGCAAGGTGTGTGGGTCCTACGGGAGATAGTACTACCGATAATAGTGAAGCTTCTAACAGCCCTTTGTGTGCCTTACGTATTAGCCCGAGGAGTATTTCCTGTCTTTGGGTACCCCTTGATAGTGAACTCAGCAGTGTACCGGTTTGCTTGGTTGGGCTGCCTTTGCTTGAGTGTAGTGTTTTTCTGTGCAAAGAGGTTCCATGTTTGGTTCACCAACTTGCACAACTCCATTCGGGATGACCGTTACCTCATAGGACGCCGACTCCATAATTTCGGAGATCATACAGTCCAGAGAGCTGTGGAAGAAACACCAAGTTTAAATGTTCAGCGGGATGTTGGACTTGGACGGGAAGTTGACGTGGGATTGAGGCTTAGACGAGGAAACCTTATAGATGCGTAGCTTTTAATGCGGTTGTAGCTTATTTGGAGTCGATACTTTGATCTGCAGCTTATCACAAATGCATACTTGTATGCCTGTAAAATGATCAGTTAGTTTGTGCATATAACCTGGTGTAATAGTACAACTCAGAGAGAGTGTAATCTTTTTAATGCTTTATATCACTCGATATAATCGAATTAGAGCTTTCTAGAGTTAGCCAACTTATAGCAGTGCTGGAGAATTACGGTGTTTGAAATCCCGTAAACTGGTCCCTCTTTCTTGAAGAAAAGAATAACCAATTCTTGCTCCTCTTTTCTGGAGCACCGGAGGTCGGAGGATGGGAAATTGAAACTTTTTCGAAGTTCGAACCATTAACTGTTTGTGCGGGTCTAATTTTGATATGTTAAATTTCACCAATACGAAATAACTTCATCTGTTGAGGATTTGTCAAAGACTCGAAGACGTCATATTTTGGGTATTTCATGCAATTTAATTTGATTAGGTTGTAGATTTGTCAAAAATTATACTCCCTCCTATCCACTATAATTGTCTCACTTTCAAGAAACGGATTATTCAAGTAATCGCACTGTTTTCTTTTTTGGTAACTTTTACTCTTATTTTA
>JAYMSF010001300.1:0-12382 GCA_036897335.1 Silene vulgaris
AGATTTGAGTCGTAAATTGAGATGAATTGATGTGAATTAGTATTATCAACCACTTAAATTGGAGATTTGAGAAAAAAATTGAGATGAATTTATATGAATTAATATCATTGATATTTTGACATTAAAGAGAGGAAATATTAGAGGGAGGGATTAGAGAGAGAAAATGGAGGTGGAAATGAGAGAAGTAAAATTGTCAACAGTGTAATGTGTTGAATAAAATGTGTAACATATTAAGGAGTACTAATTAACACGTTGATGATATCAGATATTTTAAATGTCCCATTCTTTTAAAATAGGAAAAATTGACAAGAATAATCCCACCTTTGACATATCTTACCAAAATAATCCTACCTTTAAGTAATCCAGAAATAATCCGACCTTAATAACTCATCTTCTTAAAATAGACCTTTACCTTTTAGTAACCTACCATAAAAGGTAATATTTATATTTTATATGTTTCCTTTTTTTTTTCACCCAAATTCCATTTTATCATCCTTGCCTCTCCTCTATTTCTTATTTTTCTACGTACATTTACTATCTTCCTTTGTTATATGTTTGCAAGTCGTCTATTATGATTGACCCCAACATTTCAAGTTATGAATCACTCTATCAAAACATGGCCCTATTAAATCGCGTATCATGTTTGTGTCCGCCAATTTACATAAATGGGTCCTTAAGTCTCAATCCAGATTCCAGACCCATTAATTTCATGTCAAGTTTGTGTTTATAGAGTTCTACCCAAACCCGACTCGCTTAAATCCGTGTAAATATTTACTCCGTACTTAGTTCATAAATCAATATATATATATATAAAAGAGGGTTTTTCCAGGCATTCCTATTGGGCGGTTGATTAAAATAATAATAAAACTAACAAATTCTCTAGAGGAAAGTAATTTAGGAAAGTATGAAAAATATTGTCCCACATTGAAAAAAAACGCATGTGTTAATAATATACTACATATAAATAGTTGAATTGTCTCACATCAAAAGAGAACCCTAAAGTGGATTGATCCTATAATTATAAATAGGAGGCAATTCTTGGAGCTAAGGTATCAACCAAACATTTTACGCTGCTTGAGTATAGAACAAACACATTCTTATGCTTGTTTCCCTTCCTCGCGAGTGAAGAAAGTCTAGAAAACTTTCAACTCTTTCTGTCCCATTGTAATTATTCAGTTCTGGGTTGCAGATACCTGTTAAGAGAAGTAGAAGGTTGTTTCTGCACATTGCTTAATTTTTCGATCAATTTGTCCGAAATGCTTTATCCAAGTTTTCTTAGATTAATGTCAGGTGTTCCGGGTATATACAACTCATAACTACCAACTTTCATATGTTCTTTTTTTTTAAACTTTGACACCGAGCAACACTGTCGACTATTAATATTACAGGTTGAATTAAAATGAAAACGAATGTCTCCCCTTGTTAATTTCGATTAGAGACAATACAGAAGCTAAAAAACACTGAATATTACATGCAAGATGCAACTGAGTGAGTATGATCTGTAGCCTGTAGGTGCTCGGAAAATCGAGACCATGTATATTACATCCGTTGTGCAGAATAGAATTTTTTCTCTGATATTCTGAAGAGAAGAATAAGTTGATACTTTTACATACAACTGGGAATAAGCTTTAAATTAACAAGGTCAAATACAAATGAAGATACTATTGGCACTTCGGAAGAAACTTTTTCTGCAACA
The DNA here is from genome assembly GCA_036897335.1 of Silene vulgaris. Classification (NCBI taxonomy): domain Eukaryota; kingdom Viridiplantae; phylum Streptophyta; class Magnoliopsida; order Caryophyllales; family Caryophyllaceae; genus Silene; species Silene vulgaris. Next base: position 1,697 of record JAYMSF010001300.1, read on the forward strand.
TACTTTGAACAGCAAAAACTTCTCGGAGTGCTTATAGTCGTCTCCATCAAATATTGATATATTCAGTCGTGTTGCATAGCACATCAAAATGTTCCTACGCATTGTGCAACTGCCTCATTAGCCTTTGGAGTTTCCAACCTCTCTGCTTGTTTCTTCTTCTCTCTGCTTTCGTAAATGTCAAAAATAAATAATGAGTGGATCTTAAATAAGCACCTTCTACTTTCGCATGTAACCAGCCCAAAAGAAGTGCAGTTCGATATGTTGAAAATTTATTTCAGGGAAGTCCCATTTTATGATTATGGAGATATTCAAGTCGAGAAATGTTAATACATAATTGTGATTGTCGTCATTGTAAAATAAGTTTTCAAAATACATACTGTGTTATATAAAAGCACTGGTAATATAATGGGTGAGTTAAGCTTATTATGGTTCGCAGGACAGTCTTACAGATTAAACTGCCCTATACACCGATTTATCAAAAATGAAACACCATGCAGACAATCAGTATTTTTACCTTTCCACATATTCTCTCAACAGTTCCTTAGCCTGGACTAGTTTCGACAGAAGGTTGCGGTACACATCAAGATCCCGATCGACACTTCTCTTATTTACGTTCAAGGCCGCGCAAAGCTGTCACCAGAATCACAAACATATACTTAGCTTAAATGCAGTAAACATATTGATTATCCCAGTTAACCCCTGTGAACAATTTGTTCACATTTGAGAGGAACTTACAGGATAAGGAAATCAGAAGTCTCGGACTCTCGCAAAAGCAAGGGGTATCTATGTTAGGCTAGCACAATCTATTGTTTGGGGCAAATTTTCAAAATAAAACAATGAAAGCTCACACCATAAAGCCTCTAAATTTCGAAAGATGATCCTTAAAAGTCTCTCTCACGTTTCAAGACACTTCTCTTTTCAATATTGTGGGCAAATATTATAAAGTGTATACTCTTGTAAAAACAAATTCCGTTATAAATCCAGTCCAGTGACTCCAGTCACATAGAGAAAAAAAACTGTTTCAAGTAACTATTGATAGTGTCTTCCAGATTACGGAGCAATACATAACACAAAGAGTAAGGCAGTTATTGTAAGGACGCACTTAGCACAGAGAACAAAATGAGACATGACGGTGTAAGTGGTGTAACTGAGTATTGGTATCTGTTAGAAGAACTTCAGTAACAATATACGGGGTACTAAAAGATGTAAAATACTAACCTTCTCCAAGACTGTGGGTTCACTTGCATTAGCCAATTCAAGAATACGAAAAAGGCCGACAGCGAAAAACCGACTGTAGCTGAAATTCACATTGCCAGCAGCTCTTTCAGATATATCTTTTAAGATACTTTCAATCTCGCCTTCCCTTGATGAGAATTCCACCAATGTGGAAGCTGATTGAGACCGCGCCCACTCCTCTAATTTTTCTGCATCTTTTCTATTGAACAAAATGATTTACACCATCAATATCTAGATAAAACACTAATAGATACCGCCTCAAAACACAAGTCAAGATGAGGTGTGGCACCCATACTTGATGTCACATATACGATACTAAGAGAAAGGGAACTATTTTCCATTCCAATACAGCCAAAGATTCAATATTATTAGCTTTTGGATTAGAATGGACAGAAAAAAAATGGCTCATCAAACTACATATTTTTTATCGGAAAATGAAGTCATTTAATGCTACTTTAGAGTTTGACAATTCTCATAATGGGCCATGTGGAAATAGCCTTGCTATGTTGTCGAAACAGGAGCAAGGCTTCGTAAATCTGATTCCACATATTTCGGGAGCCCTTGAATCACTAGATAATGTTTCGGTGAAGAGGGCTAAGACGACTAATCATTTAATTTGCTTCATAACTTAAGGCATGACCCCAATTTAACAGCAAAAGTTCTAATAACTAGAAATCTGATTCATGCTATAACCATCAGGGATGGAATTCCGCAGAAAAAACGTGGTAAATGACCTCACATCATTTTAGATCGGGCATATAACTAACCTGTACTGCAGTGGATCCTCCTGAAGTGCGTTGATGTAAGCTTCAAAGATGGCTTTTTTATCTGAATCACTTGGATATCCGTCCATGAGCTGATCATAGACAGTAACAAATCCAAGTGCAAACACAGGATCATATCTGTATGTCTTTTTGTATTTCATTAGGTGCTGCTGAACGAGCAACTCTTGTAGCACATTGTTGTATATGCTAGGAATTGGTCGTTTATAAGCCTTTAAAAAATTCAATTTTGTCTCAGACACTGGAGGAGCATTATCTGAAACCAACATAAAATCACATGTTTTACAAATGATGAGAATGAAACGAGCCAGTACAACTAAATCCTGAAAATAAATTAGCGCATCCTCAAATGGATTAAAAACTGTTATCGAGTATCAAATTCTACATAGTTAAAATATTCAATGTTGTCTATCCTTCTTAGTTCTTACTACTTTTTTGGGTATACAGAAGGCCACAATTGTAACCCTGATGCTGATAAGGTCTGAATCTCAGTCAGGAGTACCACCATTTATGCTTTTACTAGCTAAGCCAGGCGACTCGTGCATTCTGTTTATTCCGTCATAGCCTCTAATAGGTAATAAGGACACCACCAAATGTCCAAAGTTTATGCCTTTTACTCGGCAGATTTGAAGTATGTGGTGTCTTATGATAGCACAGCACAAGATAGTTACAATTGAATCCGGCATAGTCCTAACTCCTACATTAAGCTACGAAACTTGGGGAGCTCGAGAAGCGAAATTACCTACCATACTGACTAGGCCAATGTTCAATATGTTAAAAGCTCTTCGAAGAAGACCTATGTCTGTTATTAGTACGAAGTATAATGATCAGTTACCAGCTACACTCCCTAGTAAAGGTGAAACTATCGAATCACAGACAATAACCAAGGAACCCACTCTCCTTGTTCTTTTCTATCCACAATCGGAAAAATTCTTCACTCATCTCCCTCTAACACAACCTAAACTAGCAAATTAGTTATTACTAGCACTAAACCACAACATTATCCTTTCCAAAACCACAACATTTCGCTTGCGTTCCATCAATCTCTTCCTTAACATCTCCACCATAATCATACCAATAATAACCATTCAGACACCTCAATTCCATCTAATCAATATACACAAGCCAGTTGAGTTCCATCGCAAAACCAATCGACAATATCATTCCTAGTCCACATCCACAATCCACTACATTTGTACCAAATCCATCAATCAGAGCCATTCTAATTTAGACCATCTTAAGCTTACAAGATAGTCATTACAAATTGATAACTATTCTTAAATAAATCCTAAACAAAGAAAAAGGCCGTTTTAACTCTTAAGCTAAGCTTGACGGTTTCAAAAGTAAACAAATGATTGGGACGGAGGACTACATCTAATATTCTAATTACAAACACTAAAAACACATCAAAGTTTTAACATTTCACCCACCAACCAATAACAAAACCTCAAAAACACATGAAATCAAGTCCAAAACCCCTAAAAAAAGCGCAAATTATAGAATAAGACCGTCTTACAATCCTTCAATTGGTTAAACACTCATTATTACTATCAATAAATTGAACGTTTTAATATATATAAAACCGCCTCACACTATAAGACGGTCTTACACAATAATTATCGCAAAAAAGACGGAACGTAACACATTGCCTAAACAATTTAAGCACCTGAATTAGAAGACATGCACTGTACAACTAAAGGAGCACCAGAAACTGAAGCTCTAACACAAGTAGACACATCAAACGACAAATTTGCGCGCAAACGAACACCATCAAACGACGATGCAAACAATTTGGACGAAGAAACGGTAACTTTTCTATCAAGTGACTGAGCTAATGCTGAAAATGATAGTGACGTCACTGCCGCCATTGATGAGCACAAAACACAACCAAATTTACTAAAAATTAAAACCCAGAAATGAATTAGGGTGAATTGAAATGGGTTTGTTTTAGAATTGTGATTGAAGTCAGTTTACGCCATGGATTTGGAAAGGAAATTTTGTGAAAAGAGGTTGAAAAGAGAGGATGATGTTTTTTTAAGGTTTTTTGTTTTGTTTTTCTTCCTAGTTATCTGTATAAGATGGATTGGCCATTGCTAGATTGACACGTCAATATTGTTAATTGGGCATTTGGGTTCAAGCTTGATGATATTTTTCTTTAAAAAAAATCCGTAATCGTCGACAGTGAGTAATTTACGTGATAAACAGGTAATTGGAGTGAGTGTGAGTCATGTAGACCGGATTTAGAAGCATTTGGGTCAGGTTTGATAGGATTATGTCATTTTCGAGTAGGTTGTTATTATCAAGTTATATATGGATAGTAGGTGATTATTGTATCCGAGTTAGACTAGATAAAGACATGTCAATTCAGGTTGTGGGTCAAATTTTGTTCCTCTATTCGGATATGGGTTGATTCTTCGAGATGAGACGGTTTTGCTAGGTCTAAACGTGAGTGTTTTAAAAAGGTAAATGTTCCAACAAAATTGGCGATAATCGAACTCCTGAATTCATAATCGAGGGTTGAGTGACCAGCAATCTCACTAAATTTAGGTTTTGGTGTTTGATGTTATCTTCATCTTGATTAAAGACACTTAAACAAAAAAACAAAAAAAACTATGATTAAAGACAAATAGATAATCCACTGCACATAAAATGACAAATGTATACAAGCATATCGCTAAGGTCGACAACTAACCATTTTCTTTTGAACTTAATTTTGTTCAGTTTATCTAAACTAAGCTAATAGGAAAGGTATTCATTGAACTAAATTTTCTAAACTCAATTTATAAGATTTGAATTGAACTTAAAGTGATTGATTTAAGTCCAAAAGAACAATGTCTAATTAGACCATTGTCAGGTACAAGTATTAAACATCACAAGTTCACAACATATGCTTTGCGGTTGTAAAACCGTTTTTAAAAAAAACCCCAAATCTACATAAACCATTTATAATCCACTTCTCCCCCATTATTTATACTATTAATTTCATTTCTAATAATTCTTTTTCCAAAAATCATTCAACCTCACCTAAATTCTCATTTTTCCAAAGGACAATGATCAAAAATCAAATAATAATAGAGGTGGACCTCCTCTCTCAATCACCCAAAATTAATCATGAAATAAAAAGCACAACCAACTAAGCAAAAACCCCCAACCCACCCTACACCACTCCTCAACTAACCAACTTAAATCATTGATATTCCCTCCCATTCCTTCCCTTCCCTTCCTTCCTATCTCCCCCCCACTCCCATTAACTCCTCCCATTCCTTGATCACAAAAATTCTAGTATAAGACGGTCTTACAGAAGAATTTATATCATGGCGGTGTCAAGCCAAAGGTCTTCATGGACCGATACCGAGGGTGGTGATGATGATAAGGTTGTTAGTTTGTGTAAGATACCATTTTGGACTCCAAGTAATAGCAACTCAAATAATGCAAGCCATACGACGTCGTCGACATCGTCCACGACGACTTATTATGCTAATAATGGTCATAATGTACAACCTCAGAGGTTAGGGTACCCTTATCAACAAGGGCAAAGTAATGCACATCAGAATTCTGTTATTACTGTTTCTTCCATTGCTAAGTCTTTGCTTCCTCCTCCTCGTCGTCTTCGTCTTGACCCGTCTAATAAGCTCTATTTTCCATGTAAGTGTTGGACCGTCTCACGCAATAATTTTTTTATTAAGTTTTTTTAGTGTAAAAATTTTATTTTCTTTGGATTATATTTTCAATGTGTTAGGCTGTTGTATGTTTAATAATTGTGTCATATTGGAAATTAGGTGGGAATGATAATGTATATAGTCGTCTTTTTGTATTATCACCAATCGATTTTAGAATGAATTCTCGGTTTGATTGATTTATGCATGTTCTTTTTTTTAGCTCTTGTTAATTTGTTACATTGTTAATTCACTTGAAATATAAGGCTGCAGACATGTTTAACACAAATTCTTATTTAAAACGGACAAAACGGGGCAAATAATTAGAGGAGATAAAAAGCAGAATGTTTAGGTAATGACAAACGCTTGTTCCATTCAATTATGGGTAGTATTTGACTCGTTTGACACTTAAGACGGAGATGATCGTCTTAAGAAGACCTACGGCATGTTTAATTAGGACTATATGTCACTTTAAGGTTAGGTTTTGGGAATTTAGAATGGGACACTTTGAAATAAATGAGCATGTCTTATGCTTTTAATATGTGAGACCGCCTCATAAATGTGTTGGTTATGGGCATGACTCGAAATCATATAATTAAAACTTGTAAATGTCTCAACATTTTTAGTAAATAGACTTGTACGAAGTAGGATTGTTATCAACTTATCATTCTCCATACCTGTGTAAGACGGTTTTATATAAATATTGTGTATAAGAAATCAAGATGCATATTAGTGGAAAAGTAAATCAACCCGTTTCACAATGTAACCGTAGAAAACTGGCTTACACAAGTATTTGTGCCGAAGTAAATGTTTTCGAAGTTTGGATATAATTTCTCATTTAAGTGTTTTGTATGAAAAGATGAACCAGGAAAACAGGTCAAAAGTGCAATTACCATCAAGAATATTTGCAAAGCTCATGTTGCTTTCAAGGTCTACTTTTTCTCTTAAATAAATTTATGAATTATAATGATGCATCCGTTTTTACTCCCTCCGCCCAATCATTTGCTAACCTCATAAAGAATATAAATGGTAAACAAATAATTGAGACGGGGGAGCAGCAGATTTATGACTTTTCAGGCCACAGTCTCTTTTATAGTAATGATTATGTTAAATTCTTTTGGAGTCACAATTTATGAAATATGATTGGTTTTCAGTTTCAAACGACTGCTCCGAAGAGCTGTTATATGCGACCTCCCGGGGGTATACTTGTTCCAGGTGAAAGTCTGGTTGCTGTCGGTAATGTCTATCTTTATCCTGTGAATGACTGATTATCGGCTTATAGCTAAATTGGACGAACATTGTTACTGATCGAAATAACGTGTATATATGTAGTGTTCAAGTTCGTGGAGCCGCCAGATAAAAATGACAAGCAATCAGATCAGAAAAGCAGGGTTAAGTTCAAGATTATGAGCTTGAAAATGCATGGTGATCAGCTTGATTATATTCCGGAGCTGGTACAGCATTTCTCGTCTTACTTCCTTTTTATCTGTCTGAGTCTGAACTCTGTGCACTAGAATTGCCATACTATGAAGAATGAACATTCTATGCTGTAAAGGGATTTCAGAAGCCATTTGATTAACCATGGCAAAAAAAACAGGAGCGAAAATTACAAAATGCATTAACGAAAGCTGTTTGATCGACATAAATTTTGTAAACTGTAGAAGTCACAAATTTTCAGGACTGGCAACATCTAGGGAAGGGCTGTACTCCTTAGTTTCAAGTTTTCCCCATTTCTGAGTTCTTAGCACGCGCAATATATGCAATTTCACATGGACTCTGATCCTATCCGCAGAGCTTATATGATTCTTCTCATATATTCCTGCTATACTGAGTAGTATATTTGGACAGTGAACCATAAATCCTTTTCGTGTTCTATATTTATCTAGGATGATGTATATGGAAGTTTTTGATAACCATAGGTATGGGCCTATGGAGAAGCATATAAGGTTCCTACAGGAATAGACGCACCCGTGTAACAATGATTGAAGAAACATTTTCCTGTCATTCCTGAATGCAGAGATAATGCACATTACAGCTACTTGAGTTATATACATCAAAATGTCAGCAGTCTTACTGCAGATGAGCTTAATGTCACATTCTGGTTGTTTCATTGCAGTTTGAGGAGCAAAGAGATCAAGTATCGGTTGAACAAATTTTGCGGGTTGTTTTCCTTGATACAGAACGTCCTAGTCCGGTAAGCTGTCTGATCTCTATAAGCTGTATCAGTCAGTTTTTATGCATTTACTTTTTCTTTAACTTGACTCGAAGAATCTATTACAATTCCGTAGCTATCTCCTTTGAACTATTATCCCGAATTTTGAGTGTATCTGAGAATCATTGCAGATGAGCAAAATGGTCTAACTATGTTTAATGTAGGTACTAGAAAAGCTCAAGAGGCAGTTAGCTGAGGCAGATGCAGCAGTTGAAATACGCCGAAAACCTCAAGAGGAAGCTGGCCCTCGAATTGCAGGCGAAGGCCTTGTAATTGATGAATGGGTTAGACATTCTTCTATGCTCTTATTCTTCTGCGCGCTTATGCTTTTACTCTTTGACTCTAAATTATGATGAAATAAAGCAAAACGACCCACGAAACTAGCTGAAATACAATTCTCAACCATTTTCGATCCATTTTGAATAATTCGGAAATAGTCTCTTTTGTTGTTAGCACATGCTAAAGTACGTACTTCCGACTCCCCTTACCTCGCCATTGTTACACAGTCTCACAATTCTGTTTTTTCGAATATTGCAGAAGGAACGTAGGGAAAGATATCTAGCACAACAACAAGGAGATGCAACTGACACGATCTGATTCGAATTCTTGTCGCTTCAAATGCAGTCATATAATTCATATTAGCATTTCCTTAGTGTAACACCATCAGTTGCTCAGGGTGAGTAATTTGCTTTAGGCATAAGAGTTTTATTTGATACTTATAAGCCTTTGAACACATAAAAATATATATAGTGGCAGAATTGATGGTGAAAATGCGAAATACGCCACGAACAATGTTATATATTGTTCAAGACATTAGTCAGTATATGAGACGTTTTCAGGATAATAACCTATATAATGTGGGCGACTGGTCGTTTTTACTTTTCATTTCGGTATTTTGTGGGTTAGTAGATAAATGCGCGCGTTTTATAGCAGAATGGTTTACTCCAGAGTCTTGCTAAAGCTAGGAATTGGTACATTTCAAACACACATATCTTACAGTTCATATTGATACCGGTAGTGAATTAACATGGTTACAATGCGAGGAGCCGAGGACTGTCAAAAGCCTCGAAATAGTTGTTTGGCAATTCTTAGGTCTAGAACATATCGTCAAATTATGTGTGACACTCATGGACTATGTTATCGAGGTGAATGCATAAATGGCTATTGTTCGTAGAATGGATTACAATGATGAGACTGAAGTTTCAAGTTTCTTAGCATCCGAGAAATTCACCTTTGCACCGATCTTTATCAAAATGATATAACTCGAGATGTTACGTTCAAAATGGTGGTCGAATGCAACGGCCAACACCTGTTATCGACTTCAAGGTTTTGACGAGCCAAATAAGCACACAAGTTTATGACACTTTCTCATATTGTTGATAATCCCTCCCTTACCCTCGAAACTCACTAATCACTTAAATTTCGCCCACATTAGATCAACTGAAAAAAGTATGCCCGTCACCCGATATGACAATAACTTTAATCTAAAATCACAAAGAATCAGTAGGAATCAAATGAAATGCACTGTAAATTATAAAACTAAGCAGAGTCCGTATCACTAATTCTCCCGTGAGACGGTTTCATGATAATATCATGGTAACTTACGCCCTCAAGATAGAGTACTTCTATCTAGACCTGACACGACCAATAACCCAACTTAAACCCGAATTGAAGACCCGAAAGCCGAACTAACTCGACCCGAAAATTTACTACCGCATACTACTAATCGTTATCCAACAACTAACGCGATTACGCAAATAAGAGCCAAACACAAATTAACCCAACATTATCCGAATTCTTTTAATCCAAACTTATCCGACTCAATTAACCCGTTTACCAAATCTACTTCTACGGAGTATTTATTTATCAGTAAGTGAACTACATCCGATATATTACTACTAGTCAAACCATACCTTTTATTTATACCACTTTGTTAACACACTACCTTTACTTTTATTTTTTGCTAAACACTTCCTTACTATTTATCTTTTTTTGTTTAGCACTACCAAACTTACCTTCCGTCAAATATAGTCTACTTCCGTCAAATATATCACGTGTTAAGCAATTTTCCCCTTTACATTTTTGTTCTTCTTTTTCTAAGGTTATTTGCTTCCCCATTTTTAAACCGTATCTATGTTTGCATGTTTCCTATTTTCCTCTTTAACCTTTGATTAATCAATAACTAAAGTATAATATATAAACGGTATGTGCACTTACTTTATTGCTTTAAATTTTCCTTTCCAATTTTTCATCTAGTATAATTGTATTGGGAGGGTGTACCCTAATTTGACCTCATTACGGTAAAGCTAGTTCATCCATCCGCTTTAATTCTGTGAGGCACATCTCCATCTAACTCCCCATCTTTTTGGACAATAGATCCAAGATATCTAAAGGAATCTGACCCCTCAACAACATTTTCATCGAACATAATACTTCCCACCTCTGTCGATCTTGGCCCCGCAAAGTGACACCTCACATACTCGGTCTTACTCCTACTAAGCCTAAAGCCACGAGTCTCCAAAGTATGCCTCCACACCAATAAAAACAACTACAAAAAATTTGATCTTATTCGCTTTCTTAAGATTCTCCAACACGTGCTATATTTGACGGAAGTTGACTAGAGGTGATCATGGGCCGGGCCGGGCCGGGTTTGGGCCGGGTCGAGGCATAAAAATAGGCCCATGTGTGCGGGCTGGGCTGGGTCGGGCCAAACGCGTGGGCCAATTTTTTCGGCCCAAACCCGGCCCATGCGGGCTTATAGCGGGCTTCGGGCTAATTCGGGCCGTTTCGGGCTTATTAT
>JAYMSF010001301.1:0-12379 GCA_036897335.1 Silene vulgaris
GCATGGCTAAGCTGGGTGAAGTCATAACAAGCCGTGTTATGTTTCATGAGTATAGATGGTCTCACATGTTTACTGGTTTTGCATTTCAATTGTGTACGTTGGAAATTATTAGATAATATATATTATGTACGTTGGAAATTATTACATTTTTAAATTATAATTATGTGAAATTTTATTTCTAATATGCATGTCTTTAGTCAAATTGTTGAATATTTAATCCCTTGCAATTTTGCAAGGGTTTAAAACTAGTTAAAAACCTTAATCACGTGTTTTCAAGAAATGGTGAGGATCTCGTCGGAAATGGATCCTCTCCATTTCCTCCCACAATCTCTTAAAATAATAATTTTCCCTTTTACTCCTATGTTTCTTGGAGTTTTATGCGTAAATTTATTACCGTTAAATATTGTCAAAATACGATCCAGACCGTTGATAAGAACTTGCCTCTCCCTTTCTTTTTAGAAAACGGAGAGAAAATGGGTTCGATCTCGTCTCCACCAATCCACCATAGTAACGAACTTACTCCTTACGTTATAGGGTGGATGTTGTCTAGCGGTGTAGCCTAAGCCAATAATAACTGTCCCAGGAATCGGAACACAAACATTTCTCCATCTCCTGCGTTTTCATCTTCTTCGCAACACCAATTACACTGTCCTAAATAACTTAATATTCCCCCAAATAAGCTCTTTCTCTCCTCATCAATGGCGTCAACAACGACAGATATTATTCCGGAAACATTAGAAACCTTCTTCACTAAAATCGACGAACAAACAACCCTCTTAACCAAATGCACTGATTTATACAAAACCCTAACTAATCATTTCACCAATCTCCGCAACTCAATTGACATCAAATCCCAAACCCTAGATTCCAACCTCCAAACCCTAGATTCCACTTTCACTCAATCAATGGATTCCCTTCAAAACCGCGAAGATTCCATCCCTGACCTCCTCAATTCCCTCGCCCAAACTGTGGAATCTCGCAAAATCGTCGCATTATCTGAGGTTTCGACGCCTACGCTTGATGAATACGCGTCATTGTCGGAGATATTGAAGTCAGTGTGTCGCAGAATGCACCCTGAATTGTTGACAAAACTGTTGGTTGGAAAGAGGCGGCAATCGACTCCGTTGCGAGGAATGATATCGGAGGCGTTGGCGGAATGTGTGGACCCGGCGAGGTTTGTTGTCGAAGCGGTGAGAGAGTTTGTGGTTATGAAGAGGGAGAAGAGGGATGGGCTGTCGGATAAGAGGTTGGCATGTACAATGGTGGTTGGGGGGATGTTTCCGCCAGCTGAATTGAAGGAGGGGAGGGCGGGGACAGGTGGTTTGGGACGGGTTTTTTCTAAAAAGGCGCTGGAGCGGGCTGAGGAGGTGTTGAGGGAGTGGAGGGAGGTGGCTGATGGATTGGTAAAGGAATGTGGTGGTGAAGGAAGTGGAATGGGGCCTTCTGAGTCGGCTATGTTTATCGAGATGGCGTTGGGTTTCGGATTGAAGGACAAGTTCGAGGAGGAGTTTTATAAGAGATTGATGGTCGAGTTTTGTGACAGGAGGGATATGTCTAAGCTTGCTATTCCTATTTTGGGGGATAAAGTTGCAGGTTGTTCTTCTCGACTGTCGCTGCTTTTTTATTTCTATGTTGCAATGCGAGCGCCCCTGCTAGCCTCCCCCTCGCTCCACCACTGGTTATAACAGTAAACTCTTGTTTGTGCAACCCTCCCTCGTAAGGGGATTCAATTCTACCTTCCTTGGCCTTCCTTTCTCCTTACCTTAACTGGCTGATAGGACTAGTTGGAAAACTATGTTTATTACAGTATAATTTTATCTTACTTTTGGAAGAAAATGAAATGGTGAAAAGCGAGAAGGTACAAAAAGGTTCTGTATAGCATTAGGTTGAGAGTGGAGAAGGTGTAATTCTCTGGGGTATTGGGGGATACCCATTGTATCTTATGAGTTATGACGCAGTCACCCAACAATTCAAATCCTGTGGAAGCCGATGGATGACTAATCGATATGAGTCACTTAATCAAATAGTTTAATAAATCGTGAATTGACATAGGGGTAAATACATTTCCATTTGGAGGGAGTGGTTGGAGGTGCGTGTAAGATAGTGATTAGTTTTCGTTATTGACTTAAATCTAGGGTATAAAAAAGAAAGAATGAGCGCAGCGCAAGTTTGCTCTCATTTTACTGGCAGGTATGCAAGCATGTGTAAGATAAGAGAGCCATGGTGTTATTGTAGGAGCACTTTTCTTTTGGAGTAAGTCGCATAATCATGTTTTATGGATCCCATCTGATAGCTGTCTGGATCTTGGATGGTAGTCGTTTTCTTTCCTTTGTATCATTGTTCGGTTGGTCAACCATGAATCACATGTCAACTTATGGAGCTTTGATGTACAGGCTACTAATTTTCTGTGTTACTCCATCCCTCCTGTCAACTTAGGCTTACTTAGGCCTTCTGTCAGGTGCTAGGATCTCTCTGTAAGATAGCAAGCAGCTGAACTAGGACATACCTCAAAGTAGAATTTTTCATTGTTCGACTTGCTTCAAGCAAACTTAAATTTCTATATGTAATAGACTTCCTATGAGGCTATAATTTCATTTCCAATGGAGCCAAAGACTCATTACTCTTTGGTTCTGAATTATTATGATGGAATAAAGCAAAATAGCTCACTAAAGTGGTTGAAAATTTGTGAAGTACTAGTCCTTTGATGCAATTCTCGACGCAATTTTCATCTTGGGTCATTCGGGAAACAGTCTCTTATTGCTGCTTATACAAGGGTAAGAGTCTAAGACTGCATACTTATGATCCCCCCCTTACACCGCAATTTGTGGGAGCCATTAAAGCACGGGGGTAATGTTGTTGTAGTAGACTTCCTATGTGACATGATGGTGTAAAGTTTCTGATGAGAGGCGTCTATGCACCTAGGTTTTCCATGCATTACCTAAACTTGTGATTTTGTGAAGGATTCAGGCTAGTGTGCCTGAGTTGTTGCACACTTCTGATTTTGTTGATAATTCTCAAATATATTGTTTTGTTAATGCAGATTTTATTGAAGGATTGATTACAAATGGAAAGGAAGTTGAGGCAATTTATTTTGCCTTCGAGTCTGGGTTGACTGAAAGATTCCAGCCCGCGTCGCTTCTCAAGTCGTTTTTGCGAAATACTAAAAAGAAATGCACAGATATTCTGACTGAAGGCAATAATACTCCGGCAGCAACTGTAAGTTTAGTTATCTCAATCATATTTCCCCCTCTACTTTATATCCATGTAAATTGCTTTTTCCAATCACAGTGAGTCTAAGTATGGGTGCTTGAAACTCCAGGATGAAGCAACTACTATGGAAATGGCCTCCATAAAATCTATAGTAAAATGTGTAGAAGACCTTAAGATTGAGGAACAATATCCCATTGAAAGCCTGAAGAGGCGTCTTAATATTCTTCAGCAAGCCAAAGCTGATAGGAAAAAGGGTGCCACAGCCGGTTATATCAAGCGGCAACATGCCAGTGGCGTTCGGACTAGTGCTGGCCCGCCGCCTCGCCGTCCCACCAAAATCCAAAAGCTTTCTAATCACGTCTCACCAGCCAAGCCAAGCCCGGTGTCAAGGTACGTGGGAACGTACACCTATCCCACTCAGAGTACCTGTTATGCACCACCAAGTTATGCTGGGACACACATTCCAGCTTCGTCTGGAGCCGTACCTGGCGGTGCCGATCAAGTAGGCCAACAACATTACGGTGTCCCAGGTGAGAATGTGGCCAATGCCGGTTCTGGGCTTGGGCCTAGTAGTTATTATGGTTCGCAGGTTGCATATGCATCATATGACTACGGTGCTGCTGCTGCTACTGCGGCTGCACCTGTTTATCCGCACCCGTCATATCCACAATGAATTTAGACATCCTGTGAAAGGCTGCTATAGGTAGTAGTAGATTACAGTCTTGCTGTACTGCTGTTTTCATAATGTTTTTGGGCGGACTTCCTGTATCTTACTTCGAAGTAAAAGCCCATTGTTAGTAAAAGCCATTATTTTGAATTAGTTGAAGTTGAAGCTGCGTTTTTTGTACGGCTTGAGGAAGAGTAGACGAGTTATGTATATCAGCTCAGATGAGCTACAGTAAAATCACTTTCTTTTGGGAGCTGTTAAACTGCCGATACTTTTTAGTGATTTTTTTTACACCTACAGCCCCACTGTTTTGTGAATGGTTCTGGTATTTTTCAGCAAATTTCATACGATATTTCTTCTTGAGCTGTTTACTGCGAGTTTGTATTACCATTTGCAGGAAAGTCACGTTTATATCAGAATTTGAAAGAGCAAAGTAACCCATTTTGCACCTACATAAGCACCAACGGTTTATAAAATATGAGGAAGTCGAGCTCATTTGGGCACCGGAGGAAGAGCCATGCAATTAAAACTGATGATGGGCTTGGGTATTGAAGATCAAGGAGCAGCACGTGATCTTACATCCTTTTGGACGGTGAATTTTTTTCAGTTTTGAGATTTTGAGGGAAAGGAGGGAGGCTTTTCCTCAGACGAGAAGAAGATGAATGAAGATTAGTTTTAAGTTCAATTTTTGTTTTTCTTGATGTCGTCTTCGAAGGCTGTTATTGTTGTTAGTAGTGTAATTATTGGGAATAATGTGTAATGCTATTTATCTAGTACAAAAACTTGGACTTTTTGAGTTAGTCTTGTGTCCTGTGGTTGAATGAATTTTGACTGTAACCATAGACAATAGTAAACATTTGGGTTCCTTTTAAGCGGGCAATCAGACGGAAAAGGTTATGCAGAAATTTAAGTAAACGTGGAAACGTTATTTAATCACCTCATCTTTTAATCATAAGGTTAGTCACGTTTGATCTCTAACCATAAGAATGAAATTAACTCTTTGGTTAGTTTACCTTGTCAGAGATGTTCCACATCAAGGAGATCATAAATTCTCATTTGTGACGGATATGTCTGTCACAAGTTTATGACGGGTCAAGTATTTCCTACCCCGTCCCCAAGGGAGAGACTTTTGGAGCAATTCCGAAAAAGAAGTGGGAAAATTGTGAAGAAAGGGAGACATTGGCGCCAAACACCACTTTGTTAAATCATTTCCTTATTTATTTATTTAAAATAAAAACATGGCGTCCCTATGAATTCTACGGACTACGGTTCTACTCCCTTAAACTCCATTCCCCCTTTCTGTCTATTCTCCATCATCAACAAATCGACATGCAGCGGCAAAGTTCAATCCTATCATTCTTCCAGAAACCCTCACCGGAAAATCGAAACTCCGGCTCCGGAAACCGCCGTACCAGTAATGCTCCGAAACTTGATACCTCAATTTGTAGCGCACTTCCGACTTCACTCCAAGTAGATGGGACCGACACTCCGCCGGAGAAACTTCCTCGTAAAGTTCTCTTCTCTAATTTAACTCCTGATGACGATTCCAAATCTTCCAATTCCAGTGTTTTCTCCTCTATTTTGCACAAATTCGCTAAGGTTGATGCTCATTCCAACTCTCCCTCAAGGTAATTTCATTTTCGAACTATTTTATTTTTACTTTATTAATTAATGTCTTGTTTTTAGGTTTTTGTCAGGTTTTTTGATTATTGAGCCTGTTGTAGTCAATTAACTGCTTATTAGACGGAGGTTTAAGACGAGTCAAATACATAATTGTTTTTTAGCTGCTTATTATTTCCGTTTGCTTAATCGTATTAAACTTGGAAATTGATTCTGTGTTTATACCTTCTTTCACGAATTTTTTTCTAAAATGAGATGTTTTCAAGATGAATTTAACGAAATGGGTAAAGTTTCAAACTAATAACCAAAAGTAGGCACACGTGTCCCCGAAGCTAGGTTCGGTTTCAAGTCGCTCTCTCGCTAAGCGACTATGGCCAAAGTGACGTTTAGAAAAGCTCACAAACCTCCTAATATGACAACAAGACAAGTCGTTTTGGGAGTGAGCGACTTGACCTGAAGTCGCTGTCCTGCGGAGCGACTTAGTTTCTGTAACTCTGCCCCAAATTCATCCACCACCAAAATAAGACCTAAAGTTCACCCAGAAATTGCAACTATCTACTCTAATTAACTACTAATTAAGAATGAAAGTAATAGCTAATACCTTGAATTTCAATGGAGATGGAACAAAAACGACCCAAATACTTGCTTGGTATTTGCTAGAGAGTACTAATTTCAGTTTTAATCGAAAAGATTGATTGATTTGCGGTGTTTTTAAGGAAAAATCGGGTAGAGGAATGTTAGGGTTTTAAGGAAAAATCGGGTATTATAATTGGGGATGAATGAAATGGGGAAGAGAATGGAGTTTCTGGTTTAATTTGACCAGCGAAGCAAGTCGCTCAGCGGGAGAGCGACTTGGCTTCTTATACCAGCTTCGCGCAATCCGATCCTACGTGTGCCTATTTTTGGTTATTAGTTTGAAACTTTACCCATTTCGTTAAATTCATCTTGAAAACGTCCCACTTTAGAAAAAAATTCTTCTTTCACGGCTGCTGTGCGATGTTAAAATTGCACTTCTGCTCTAGTTTAGTCCCAATATACTCCGTATTAGTTAACCCTCAAATTACATTTTTGCAATTGGCTTTTTCTTTGTCCTTTTTCTTTGTCTTTGGGGCTGTGTATTTTGGCGAAACACAAATTATTTAGAAATATGACTTCTGAATTGAAATGAAAAGTGTACGGAGGAATTCATCTGAATAGTGTTTACCATGGAGGGTAATTTAACTTATAAGTTAAAAAGGTAATTAAAAAAATGCATTGATTAATTTGTCGTTGTGTTCTTATTGTACCTGCTTTAGGTTAGAGTTATACGGCTTTTCAACTTAAAAATAGAGGTCAGTTAGGTTGCAAAAGCAATGTCACCTTATAATTTGATTTAATGTATTGAGTTGATTGTTCCTGAATCATCGGAATATGTGTAGTATGCTCATGGTAAATGTTAAGCTAGTAATGTCTAACTGTGTGTGTGTGAGTACACTTTATATCAACAAGATTTGTACCATTTTGTAGGAATGGAGCTAGTAGTGGTTCGTCGCTTGTTTGTTCAATGTTCGATAAATTTAATGAATGCAAGGAAACTCCTAAAAAGTGTGGGACGTCACGTGAAGCTCCTGGTTATACGCCTTTGCTGAAAACTAATACGACTCTCGACCAGAATTTTTCGTTTGATGTTAAGAGTGAAGTGAATGTTCTTCACTCAGAAACACCACCTGCCCGGCCCTTTGTTCCTCGGCTGAAGCGAATTCAGGAGGATTGTCCTAAGTTGGATGATATGAACAAGAATAGTGTGGCAACTGCTAGCAAAAGAGTTAAATTCGCCCAAGAATCAAAACCAGAGAACAATAAAACTCAGGAAGTTGTAGAATCACCTAGTAAGTTTGAGTGGCTTCATCCATCGAGAATCAGGGATGCAAATGGAAGGAGGCCTGCTGATCCGTTTTTCGATAAACGAACACTTTATATACCACCTGATACCATGAAGAAAATGTCTGCTTCACAGAAACAATATTGGAGTGTGAAATGTCAGTATATGGATGTGTTACTCTTCTTTAAGGTGGTAAGTTCCTATTTCAGTTCAAGTTAAATTGCCAGAAGCGTCTTCATAATGATGACTCTGGTGCTCATCTTGTGGTCTTTACTTTGCAATTATTATTGGTTGGCCTGCTTTCTGCTTTACTGTACCTTATGGCCTTCTGCACCCACCAACCGAAGGCATGCCCATCTCGAAGGGAGCGTGATCCCTGGTTATTATTCGGGAAAGTTTTGACTTTTGCACCGGCACCCTCAGTCTACTCCTTAACCAGGGTAGAAAAATGCTTAGTTAGGAACTCTCGAATCTGTTGACTCTGTGTATAGGTATGTTTTGTGTAAAATTTGGATTATGATGTGCTTCATGTGTCAATATAGGGAAAATTCTATGAACTTTACGAGCTAGATGCTGAAATAGGGCATAAGGAGCTCGACTGGAAAATGACGATGAGTGGTGTGGGGAAATGTAGACAGGTATTCTCTTCTCTATCACTCTATGATGTTGCAAATGTGCAATATTCATCAGTTTAATGCACTATTTATTTGTTTAACATGTATTTGCGTATATGAGCAGGTTGGTATTAGTGAAAGTGGCATTGATGATGCAGTTCAAAAGTTGGTTGCTCGAGGGTATGAAACTCCTTTAGTTCAGCAAGATCTTCTTTTCCCTTATGTTGAACTATTTTTGTTTCGCTTATATGCATGGATTCTGAACTGTGTAATCTGTATATCACGGCTATTTTACTGCCGATGAAAGACAATTCGCTTATATTTGTTGTTTCGCTTATATGCATGGATTCTGACTTTTGTATTTTCCCACTTCAAAACACTCTACTGAGATTTTCTCTTTGAAGGTATAAGGTGGGACGGATAGAGCAGTTAGAGACTTCTGATCAAGCAAAAGCAAGAGGCGCAAATGCTGTAAGTTATCTTCGCCACTTAGGCTTATCTTAGACTAAGGTTGCTCTGTAAGTT
The DNA here is from genome assembly GCA_036897335.1 of Silene vulgaris. Classification (NCBI taxonomy): domain Eukaryota; kingdom Viridiplantae; phylum Streptophyta; class Magnoliopsida; order Caryophyllales; family Caryophyllaceae; genus Silene; species Silene vulgaris. The sequence continues at coordinate 8,498 of JAYMSF010001301.1, forward strand.
TCTCATCCTTTGATTGATTTAATAATTAATTTCAGGTTATTCCTAGAAAGTTGGTCCATGTGGTCACACCATCTACTACTGCTGATGATATTGGTCCTGATGCAGTTCATCTTCTTGCAATAACAGAGGTTTGTGTTTTGTGAACTCAGATTCTATGAAAATTGATATCCTATCACATCCATAAATTCCTTTGGATATTTAGTAAAGACTAAAGAGTACAACTACACTAATAAGGTAGTACATTTCACTTCTTCACTCTTCAGCCCTAGGCACTTTTAATATGTTGCAAAGGACACTCCCCTTGCAGCTCCTTTGATTAAGGATGGAACCTTCGGAAACAATTTCTACAATATTGTTTATGAGATTGCCCATCAGTGAGTTCATAAAATCAGTTAGTTGGATTTTAAGATAAGTAATTCATAGACATACCAGTAAACTTAACAGGTTAAAGTATTGTACTGAGTTTCTCCATAGACCCACAGCAAACTGATTCGATTGTGGACTTGTGGTGATCCAACCTAGAACTGGACCAGTGTATGAAGAGAGGTAAACCAATATCAACCTGAACTGGACTTTAGCTCGTTCAACGAGGTACGACAACCACATCCACATGCAAGTCTTGCTGAAAGTAGATCCTGTATAAGACTATAAGTCATTGATAGTGATAACTAAAACTGAAAAATACACAAGTCCACTAGAATTTGATGTGACTTGAAATGTTCTGGCTCTAGGATGGCCCATTTGCGATATCTAAGTTTGTGTTTCTTTTGCGTAGATATAGGTTACTGAACTTGCAATTGCTGTATTGCAAAGCATGCCTTCTAATCTCTTTTACTTTCTGCAAACTCTCCTGACCACAGAAACCATGCGGTTGTGGGATTTTATCTTATTTTAATATTTTGTATGTGCTGAGTATTTGTAGCCTATTCTTATGTTATGAGATTGATGAAATGAACATATTTTAATTTGGACTTGGACCCTGCAAAATTACTAGGCTAGAATCACTAAAACCAGAATCATTTGCCACAATCAGAAGTGTAGAATTTTTTTTACTTTCCATTATGTGAAGGTCGGTAAAGAAAATGGACAGTGATCAATATCCCCTTCTTCCCGTATAATTTTAAGAGTGCTCTGCTCGAGCAATCAGACCTTTGGTGAATTATCCATTAGGGTTTGATAAATTTCTTCGTTAATAGTATATAATAGTTCAATAAACTAAATTGGAAATGTTATTTACAAAGTTAGTACAAGTTGTCATCCCCAAATTCTTTATCAAACAAAGTATTGTTGAGGAATGCTATTAGATGTTAAATGAAATGCTTGCCATCTCTGGCAAAGTCGCAAAAGCAACATTTTTTCGTGTCGCCAGGAAACACGTCCTTCAGCCCTCAAGGGGTATTTTTTTCTTTTTTGCAAACATTTTACTCTGTTACTTATTAGGTAGGTCTGCCAAAAGTTTTCTATTTTTTCTTCCATGGATTTATGAAGTAGTCTCTTTCCCTTCTGTGTGGATGTGGTCCCTGGTATTGGTTTCGTCTTGGGTTTACTTTGCGGGTTCGTTAATTCCCACTACAGTGCGCCCCCAAGGTTTCGCCCTTGGGTTTCGGAGGGACCTCACAATGTGAGGGGGAGTGTTCAAAGTTCCCATTTGTGGTTTACCCACCTGTGAGTGTCCACATTTGGTAAACTGAGGAGGGGGTTCACTACTTTATAAACTAAGGGACTACTCCATCGCTTTAGGATGGAACCTCTTCAGATTGATGTAGTGGGCTCTCTCTCCTCCTTGTGGGTGTGGCCCAAGCCCATTTTCATGGTTTAACGACTTTTTATCTTCTAATTTGCTGTTTGTTCTTTTTTTGTAGGGATCTTATAAGGTAGAAAGTAGCTCAACAACCTTTGGTTTTGCTTTCGTAGATTGTGCTGCGCTAAAAATTTGGATTGGTTCTGTTAGTGATGATGCCTCATGTGCTGGTTTGATGGCCTTGTTGATGCAAGTATGTTCTTACATCTCATAAATCATGCATGTTTGAATAACTAGCTAGAAGATGAAATATGTCTCCAGGGCCGTCTCACCTTTGTTTCATTTTTTCATGTAGGTGTCGCCCAAGGAAATTATTTATGACAGTAAAGGTGAAGAATCTTATTTAATGGAATCAATATTATCAACATTTTTAGATATGGAGGATTTTATGGTCTTCAGTTCTTCACTGAGGAATTAAACATTTGTTTCTAAATGTGTCTCGATCGTCTGCAGATCTATCAAGAGAAGCTCAGAAAGTCCTTAAAAAGTACTCATCTACAGGTGCGTTCAAGTGTTTAACTTCAACTGATCTCATGTTCTGAAAGCAAATTGCTGACTGTCTCGTAGTTACTTTGCCTTATATTTCTCAATCTCGGGTCGTGGTTGCGAAATTGTGAAAGATTATCTAGCCAACTCCATGTCTTTTGACAAATAGCTTAAGTCATACGAATATTTGAAGCTTGCAATGCCAAAACTTCAATATAGGAGAAACGATTAAGCATGTGACCCTCTAAATGGCAGGCACCACTGAAGTGCAGTTGACATCAGTGCTCCCGGTTTGTAGTGTTTCTGATGCTGCCGAAGTTCAAAGTATGATAAAATCAAAGAAATATTTTAAAGGTGGGAACAACTTCCTGGGTTCTCTACTTGATGATACAAAACATGCATCTTCTGTATGCGCTTTGGGTGGACTTATAACTCATTTATCAAGGATGATGGTAAGGCTTTTTTTATATCTTATTTAAATTATTATCTACTTATTTTGGTATTTGCCTTGTTTATCCTATTCTACTCCATAGTAATTGATCCTTGCCTGGTTTTTCTAAAGCTTGATGATGTTTTATGCAATGGAGATATTCTGCCATACCAAGTTTATAAAGGTTGCCTCAGAATGGATGGGCAGACACTTATTAATCTAGAAGTCTTCCATAATAGCGCGGATGGTGGTTCAGAAGGTAATTCCTGAATCCTTTGCTATATAAGACAAGTTTTTCAGACAGTTCGTTGTTTTTAATTTTGTTAATTCTTGGTCTTTAGGCACATTGATCAAATATCTTGATCATTGCTTAACCCATTCTGGGAAGCGGCTTTTACGGAGCTGGATTTGTCATCCACTAAAGGATGTGAAGGCAATCAATAACAGACTTGACATTGTGGAGATTCTGATGACCCGTACTGAAATCATGTTACTTGTAGCACAATATCTCCGCAAGATTCCAGACCTGGAAAGGTTACTTGGAAGGGTTAAAGCTAGTGTTCATTCCCAAGCTATACTCCTATTGCCTTTGGTTGGAAAGAAGACTTTGAAACAAAGAGTAAAGCTGCTTCTCTGAATAATTATTAGTGTCGGCTCAAATGTTTAAATTTCTGTTGAAAAGAACTATTTAGGCGTGGGGTAAGGTTGCTCGCTTAAAGCCTGCTGTTTGACGTTTAACATGATGCAGGTGAAAGTTTTTGGATCTCTTGTTAAAGGTCTACGACTTGGATTGGATTTATTGGTTGCTCTACAGAACGAGCATGTTATGTCATTGTTATTAAAAATTCTAGACCTGCCAGAACTTAATGGTCATGATGGCCTTATTGAGTTTCTTTCACAATTTGAAGCTGCTATAGACAGTGACTTTCCAAATTATCAGGTTAGTTTCTCAACATTGATGCATTTCTATGTTTTAGGGGTGTCTCCAGACAGGCATTGGGAAATAAAGTACTTTGCTATGTCAGTAAACCTGTGATCTCCCCTAAACAACGTCAATTGTGATAATTAATGTCTCCAATACTTGTAGAGATACAATGTGAAATTTTTCAAATGCCTGATTTATCAAAACAACAATGGATAAAATCATATGTATATTGTAATAAAA
>JAYMSF010001302.1:0-12378 GCA_036897335.1 Silene vulgaris
TCCTTCTCCGTCTTCCGACTTCTCAGTTTTTCAAACGCAATTCGTCTCAAATCTTAAACAAATACCTAATTTTTCGCGGAATTTCGAATGATCATCTTATTAGAATTCAATTATTTACCTTTTATTGCTCAATTTCAAATTCTCAATTGAATTTCTTCTATACCAATAGATACAAACGGTAGGATTTTAGTATCGTAGCAATGGCGAAGATTGAGACGATACAAGATCTTATTGAAGAAGCTAAAGTTCGGTTTCTATGGTGGACGATTTGTATCTTTTCTCTTACTTACTTTTTATCACGTATGTTTCCTTTTATTTCTATATTTGTTTCTTCATTTTTAAATATCCGTTCTTTAATATGTTGTTCCGTATTGGCGGAGCTACGGAGTAGGATTTGTAGTTACGCCCGGAAACTTACATGGCGCGAAGTATTTTAATTAATGTAATAAGGTAAATTTGAAAAAAGTCGTAAAATTTAATTGCATGGGGCGAGTGTCCCTGCTAGCCCCGTTATTATCGCCATTGCCGTCCCAGGGTAACATATTTGATGTATTTACGCGTTAGCCGAGTTAGTTACAAAATGATTTGGGGTCGGGTAACATGAATATGGTTAAGATGCTTTATGAAGGATTGTTGTTGAGACTTGAGAGTGTGGAAGTTATTGTTTTATTGTTTGAAGAAAAAAGTTGTCTAGGCCCTAGGGGATTAAGACTTACTTTCCCGGTTTCATTTGATTTTATACGTTTTTTAAGATCATAGTTACATATTTGAAAAACATATACAATCAAATGGAATGGACGAAGTACTCTAGTTAGACTTTAATGATTTCGACTTTGGAGTGCTTTGTGGAAGGTGCATTTCCTCTGGGTAATTCCGTTGTGGCCCATAAGATATACGGAGTAAGTGTTAGACCAAAGAGCCAACATAAGAGTGTGATTTAGTTACATTTTGAGGGTTTGATTGTTTTTGGTTATGTGCATTTCGACATTGGTACACAAATGTTTACGCGCAGATATGGTTTGATTAGTCGTAAAGTGGTTTTACAGAATGCAGAACCCAAATTTCATAATTCTCTGACAGTTATGGTGGGTTGAGGCCTGGGGGAGTAGTACATTAAGTCTGTTAGTTCATATGAGAGGCACAAACTTTAATGAATGCATTCTGTATTTTAAATACAGTAGACTAAAGTTTCATGTAGAAGGCTGTGCTGTTCATTCATTGTTTCGAAGACTGGTTCTCGATATTCTGTCAAACTTTTCCAAGTTATCAATTTATCATATAACGTAGTCGCGGTCCTTCCAAATATCATGCAGACACCAGCAAGTCAATGTGGATGAACGTCCCAATTGCGGGCTTAATTGCATTGTTTTTGCGTTATCTAGCTAATGAGGTAGAGTTTCGATGGAAGGATTCACCCATCAGCAAACCCGCACGTGTCACTTATATGGCGAAGAACCGATTCTCGGTGAATGGTTCTCGTCTCTCTACTGTTCCTTCAAAATGGAGGAGGAAATTTGATTCACCTGTTGTAGAGGCTGCAGTGGAGGACTTTGTTAATAGAATTATTCAAGATTTTGTTACAGACTTGTGGTATTCTGATATAACATCGGACAAAGAAGCTCCTGACCTCATGCGTGTGGTTATATTGGAAGCCCTTGGAGAAGTTGCAGGAAGGATAAAGGAAGTAAATATTGTTGATTTGCTAACACGGTAATTTTTGTACTGATTAGCCTGCCTTGTAAAGTTGTACTGTTTTGGTTGTAGATGAATAAGTTGGTACGTTGTAAGTAATAAAACTATGTGCAATGTGTCAGGGATATAGTTGACTTAATAAGCGACCATCTGGAGTTATATAGAAGAACTCAAGCCTCTATTGGTGCGGATGTTATGGTCACTCTGTCTTCTGAAGAGAGGGATGAAAAATTAAAACAGCATCGTATGGCTTCTAAATCTCTCCATCCTGCGTTGGTATCTTCAGAGAGTGAGTACAAGGTCTGAATAGTCTCTCTTCTCATTCGTTTTTATTATTCTTCTCATTGTTTGTTACTTTGTTTATATGTAATTTGTTGCCTATACCTCGCAGTATCTTCAGAAGCTTGTGGCTGGCTTACTTGGTGTAGTTCTTAAGCCTAGAGAAGCGCAGTGCCCCCTTGTTCGATGTATTGCTCGAGAATTTGTAACTTGCTTAGTAGTCCAACCTATTATGACTCTGGTGTCTCCAGCGTGAGTCAGTTTTTGCAACTGTTTCCTATTATATCTATTTTGAGGTTGCGTTAAATTTCTTACTGACACGAACCTATTCATCTTCTTTTGGGTATCTTATGGGTATATGCTGCAATGATAATTCAGAAGAAAGCATAGACGAAAATCATTAAATCATAGTAATCTACCTGATTTACTTGACGCTCCTATCTTTGAGGAGTTCTTGTGAAGTATTTGCATGATGTGTTAGCCTTGGCATTCAGCTCCCAAGCCAATCCACTACCCTAGAAATGGTATAGGATTCGATATGATCTGGAGTATTATTCTATGGTAAATAGTGGTAGTTGAAAGTGTATTTATTTGGATGGTGGTCTTTAATCTGCTAGTCGTCAAAGGGTTACTTGATTGTTGTTTAGCAGCATTAGTGTTTTTCATTGATGCTTGAACTAGGCCTTTTGTCCAGCGCATGTATCTGAGGTTTAGGTCATCTTTGACGTCTAAACAGGACCTTTCGGAAGTGTATAATTGTTACACTTTGAGTTTTCTCACTACTGGACTTCCCATAAGACCTTTGCATGGAGCCAGTAGTTATTTCTTTCCAATTTCCATCCCAAATAATTTTGCTGATTTGTTTTCTTACAATGGAAAAAAGTGCTTTATTACTGCTATTCGACTATCTTGGTAGTTCTGCTATATGTTAAACCTTCCGTTCTGTTGAGTTTTGAAATTTAATGAATAGATGGTTCTTCTTCACATTAGAGAATTGCTTGTAACTTTTTTCCACCTTTTTTTTGTGTTTTAGGTATGTCAATCAGGTGGTTGAATTTGTTCTTCTTCACATTAGAGAATTTTTGATTGGATCAGATGGTGATGATCATTCACCAAAGGCAGATAATGATCGTTCTGTTGCCGAGGAGGGTGTAGAAAGTGGTACAACTGCAAATGTGAGACATGAGAACGTCGGTGATCAAGAAACTGATGTGTTACCAGCTGGAATGGATGACCAGAAGGCTGTGGCCTTGGAGACTTCACTAGCCTCTGCTAGTGTAAATGATGGTGAGTCCATGCAACCTAAAGTTGCTGAGTGGGCACGAGTGCTGGATGCTGCAACTCAGAGAAGAACTGAAGTTCTTGCTCCTGAGAATCTTGAGAAAATGTGGGCTATTGGAAGACATTATAAAGATAAAATCCACAAATCTACAAAAGGGCAAGCCCATCTACAACCTGGTATGGAAACTATAGTTCAACCCTTTCCTGAATCAAGTTCCATTGATCAAATTAAAGATGATAACAAAAAGTTAAAAAAAAGTCTCATAATGCAGGAAAGTATTCTGCTTTAGACATGTCTACTGTTAATGAAAATGGGGACGCTACTATCACTGATGGGAATAAAGGTAGGGTTAGGAGATCCAGCAGTACTTCTGATTTGAAGATTAAACTTGAGGAGAAAAAAACTTATAGTGGTGAAAGTGAAGGGATTCTCCCTTCAGAGGACTTCTACAGTCCTGATTTTGGTAGGCATATTGAAGTACATAACTTGAATGATGTTCCAAAGTCAGTGATCAGGACTCAAGGGTCACATTTCCCCAAGCTTAGGTGTCGGGTTGGTTCTCTTTCTCTCTGTTTCATTTTGTTGCATATCTTTCCCCGTTCCCAATGGATCACAGTATTTACTACTCTTTAGCTTTTGGATCACGAGGAGTATAGCAAAATGGCTCGCCAAACTATCATGCTTCTTATATTGTGAAATAGTGGTAGGCTGACGCAATTTTCTAAATGGGTCATCCAGAAACCTCTTTGTGTTATCTTTACAAGGATAAAGGCACATCCTCTGTAGGTGGGAGCCCAGGAGGCGAAGAAGTAATGTTTTGTTTAATGACAGTTGGCATCAGATTTCTGCAGTTTTCTTCATTGCGTAGAGAATTTTATTTGCATGGCAATAATTGACTTAACCGGCAGGTCGTTGGGGCTTACTTTGAAAAAATTGGATCCACATCCTTTGCTGTGTATTGCGTTGCAGTCACTGATGCGCAAAGTAGCACATGGTTTGTGAAAAGGAGGTATGTATTGTCTCCAGTTTAGGCGTCAAGTGCTATAAATGTTTGATTTTGATGTAGATAACAACTAGCTTGTCTTTCTGCCTAGTACTCGCAAAGTCGTAAGTTGTTAAAATTATGGTTTCAGGTCATTTTGGTATACTAGATGCCAGTGCTGTGTCATCTAACTTAGCTGGAGTAAACATTTAGTCCGTTAAAGTTGATTATATTCTCCCCCATGCGGATTACACTTTCAACCTTACTTTGTAACATGCTCTTTAGAGAGAATTTTCGAGTTATTAACCTGCACAGCTGCACCTCATTGTTGTCATCTGGCGATGATTGTTTGCAGATATAGGAACTTTGAGAGATTGCATCGACAACTTAAGGCTATACCCAATTATAATTTACATCTGCCACCTAAAAGAATATTTTCTTCCAGCACTGAAGATACATTTGTGCGTCAGCGTTGTATTCATCTTGACAAATATCTGCAGGTGTGTCTATCTATTTTCAGTAGTTTGTCTGGGTGGGGATCTCTTCTAGACCCATCTTGTTAATCATCTGAAATTTGAATCGTTGTATGCTAGGATCTTTTAGCTATAGCTAATGTTGCTGAGCAGCACGAAGTGTGGGATTTTCTCAGTGCTTCGTCGAAGGTAAGTGCGTGTCAACTGTATATAATTTTCATTTGTTCTAACTGATAATCATGTGGAACTGTAATGACTTAATGTCTATTGTCTATTGAAGAGCTATTCATTTGGGAAGTCGGCATCAGTAATGAAAACACTTGCAGGTATGTTGTTAGATGATTTTGTCTTGTGTTTAGCCTGCTACTGTATTCACAGTGGCGGCTTGTGTGAATAATTTTCTCTGTCTCGTGTTTGAGCTTGTGAGCGAAGCTGCTTGCAAGTGTATATATTCATCATCTTGCAGTTGGAATGTTGGATAAGCCAAATATATATTTATCAGCCATAAAATGATTTACATTGATTTTTTTTTGGGGGAGTGGCTGCTGGACTGTGTGTAGCAGAGGGGATATTCATTGTTCTGTCTAGAGTCACTAGCATTTAGACAAATCCTACAAGCTTGTTGAACTCTATTTTAAAACATCGATGGCTTTGTTGTGGCTTATGATGCAGTCAATGTAGATGAGGCTGTTGATGATATTGTAAGGCAGTTTAAGGGAGTTCCAGACGACTTAATGCACAAGGTTGTTGGTTCATCTTCTTTCAATTCTAGAGCCCTCAGATCTGTACCAGCCAGACACCTGTCCTTGAATGAATCTGATCTAAAGATGCATACTTCATTGGATGCTTCAATGGAATCAAGTATGAGTGTTTCTGATGATGAGGTTGATGTTAAAACTCACGGCCTTGTTGAAGATTCTGCTGTCAAAGAGAATGGGTGGCACTCAGATAACGGATTGAAATCAAAAGTTCCAGCAAGGGTGCTTAGACAAACTGGAGATGTTTCATGGTCATATTCTGAATCAGCTGAAAAGAGTCGGCACTTTGAGATGCAAGCCGACTTGACTGGAACCGGAGGCTTGCCAGTTACATCTTACCCTATTAATGACCCTGTTGGGGTACCTCCAGAGGTATCATTTCTTCCAAAATGCAGTAATTAATCTATATATTTCTGAAAGAAAGTTAGGATTTAGGCCTTTAGCTATCTGACTTTCTCCCCTTTTATGCTATTCTTCGTCAGAATATCATTCTTCCTTATTGATGTTTTGGCGTGTTTTCCTGCATTGAATATATAACAATTCTAAAGAGAGAACAAAGCTCTGAAAATTCTTCTGAAGATAATCAATGTGAACTTTACCGACCACTGCTCTTTAACTTGTTCAGGACCTTGTTATTTTCATTTTATTGCAGTGGACGCCACCCAACGTGAGTGTACCTGTGTTGAACTTGGTCGACAAAGTATTTCAGCTTAGCAGGCGAGGCTGGATAAGGTATATTTGCTCATCTTGCAGAAATTCATTTCTTCAAAATTCTCTCCATATTTTGTGTACTTGATGGAGAGCTGAGATCTACCCTCCCAAATTTCTTTTCTGAAATTGTTGCCACCTTTGCTTCTATGTACTTAGTTTGTGCCTTTGTGGATGTCATTTTGTGGGTGATATCAGCTTTCATTGCAATTAGATTAAACAAACAGTCATAGGTATTTTTGAGTTTTCATTTACTGTGAAGTGTGAACTGTGGTCTTTTGGCTCTTCAATCAAGGGTCTGATGTTGAAGGCTTTGGTTAAGATAATACCATTGTTAGAAGTGATGACTGGTCTGGTCCTATAAATTTTTATATATATATAATAATTTTTTTTACTGTAGTTAATAGTTAAGATAATCCCACAACTCACTTCATGTGAGAGAAGTAATGAGGTAAATGTGCGATTTGAATTCTGAAAATATTTGTTCTCCAACGCCCTATGAATGCATTGGGCTTGTGCTACACTGACTAATATCTTGAAAATTGTTACTCTATTTTAGTTACTTATTTACTGAGAACTCCCCACTGATCTTCTATCGGTGGGAAGTGAGAACTAGGAACCACATAATCTCATTCCGTGTTGGTAATACCACAGGAGGCAAGTTTTTTGGATCTCAAAGCAAATATTGCACATAGTAATGGAAGATGCAGTTGATGATTGGCTGATTGGACAGATTAATTGGTTGCGCAGAGAAGATGTTGTTGCTGAAGGGATTCACTTGGTCAAAGACGTAAGCATTTCGAGCCCTTTATTTCTTTCAAATTAGTATGTCCCTTGCTGGTTCTATGTTATGTAGTCTCCTACTGTTTTACGTGTGTGTATCTTGTAGACTTCTTGTTTATATTTGAAGTATAATAAGATGACAAGCACACCATTCCTTAGAACCACCGTTTAGTTAACTAACTGTTAGCTTAGGTACAGGCACCGCCCTGACGGAGTCTGCTTTCATCTAAGTGAAACACCAAACATAGAAGCTATACGGAGCCCCTTAATTATTAGGTATATTAATCATTGAAGTTTAAAGAAATTTGCTTGAGGTTTTTAAATTTTTGGTTCATTCAGAACTCTGTGTCTAGTACATCGACTTTAATAAGCTAGAAGTTACTTGGTCATAGAACTTCAGTCTTTAGAGTTCCCGAGCACGGGAGAGTACAAATGGAAATGCAGAAAGGATGTAAAGAAAAGGAAGAGACCAAAATACCAGCAAAAAGTAAAAACCATATACGAGGAGCAAAGTTTGTAATGTTATTGCTACTTACTTTGCTTAGTTTTGAAGGTTTTTTTCTGATTGAGCTGCTTCCCCTCCAAATTTTCTAGCCAAAGCATTCATTTGAGACTAGATATCAAACCAGTCCATTGAGATGAAACTTGATACATGAGCACTCTAGGAGCGGGCGGAAGTGAGAGTGGTGAAATGGACATGGGTGGAAATGAATTATTTCTCCATCAAAATGGAAACAGGAGTGAATGAACATTGGATAACTGCAAGGTATTATGAGGGTAGTTACTCTTGGCAACGACTAACTAATGTATGCGTTTCATGAATTAGTTGATTGATGCAATCCTCAATGGATATTCAGACCCGGTTACCCTGCCGTTGACGGGGCCTTTAAGAGTTTAAGGTACTCGGGCATTGTTTTATTTCCTCTTGGGATTATGTACGAGGGAGAGTGGTTTTTATGTTCCCTTTGAGCTAAGGCGTTAAAGTAGTGGGGTATTCTAAGAGGATCTCAACAATTTTTTTTAAGTGAATTGGTAACACTTAATTTTGTAACTGAGAGAAGAATTGTCTTCTTAAGCTTGACTTTTTTTATAATTAACTTTCTCTTTTCATATGGAATCACAAACGTCCAAAAACGTGAGCTGTTAAAATGCAATCAAATATATAAATTAGTCTCACACAAAAGTTGGCTTCCAGTCCTTCAATCTGTGCACAAGCAACGTGATGGCGTGATGTTTGATATAGAGACATCCCCTCTTTAAGGTAAAGTCTACACCTGAAGTTTCTGAGCAGACTCTTTCTAGACTTCTTTCTTTAAATATTAAATTGCGACCAATCCACTTATTTTTCAATCTAGATATTCTATTGCAATACCGCTTGATAAGTTTTGCTTTCCGAAATGATATGGAGCACTTTCAATGGACTAAAATTCTAAGATTGGTTACTGACCAGACTCTACAATCTGATTTTACTGAACTGATCTTCTGTGCAATGTTTCTGTCATTCTTCCTGAAACTTCTTGTTGTTTATCCTTCCTCTAGGCTTACGAGTAATTCTAACATGGTAAACAAGGTCTGATTGTGCGCCTTTCTCATTGAAAGACGAGCATATGACAAAACAGTCGTACTTTACTCAGACATGCTAGATCCTGGATCCTACATGACTACCACTTATGTAATTCTTTGGTAAGGGTGGAGCTCTGTAGTCTTCGACACTCAGGAAGTCGATCTCAGACTCTAGTGATCATTGATTTAGAGCAGTGTGTTTTTGCTAAGCTTTGGGCATTGATCTTCCCTTCTGGTGTGTGCTTCTTTGTTCTTTAATCTATTTCAGACCTTTTATTCTCCTTGTTTATTCGTGTAATCATGTTCTATGATTTAACTTGTTTTCTTGGTCATGTACTTTTTCTTGGCGAGTGTGGTTTTCACATACATGTATATTTATTCAGATTCTGTGGCCAGATGGTAAATTCTTTTTAAAGCTTGAGATCACTAGCGGCGGACCAGATGAAATGTCTTTTCAAGCAACACCTCGTGCAGCAAGGAGTAAATCCTCGCAATCTGGTTCATTTGAAATGAAGTTTGAGGCTATTCGAAGAGCTAACTACGTCAAGAAGATGATTTTCAGTAAGTTCATCTGACTCCTTGTAAATTCTATGAGTTTCATTTCCATAGCTACTAAATTCTGGTAACCGGGCCTTGAAGGCTGTCATGGCACTCACGACTCGAGGTATCGAGGTCTATTGTTCCCTTCTGCATCTGCTATATTCTCTGGTTTTCGTTTCTATTTTTGTTGCTTTGCTCTATTTGTTTTTTTGGTCTTTTCTCATGTTTGTCTATATCCTTATGGAGTTATGGCGGTTCGTGCTAGCCCCCAAACCCTAATTATTTGACGACTAGATCACTGTTGGATCTGTGTATGAGAGACCTTAAACACCATCTTTGGTTTTCTGTATCAGTATCATTGCTATCATGCATGATCTATTTTCGCTGAAGTTTTTCAGCGCATGTTGACGATACTGTTAAGGTACAGGTTTTGATTATCGTAGATAGGCTGGTCCAAACAGCCGTGGGTGTTGGATGTTGCAATGAAGGAAGCATATTAATTTCATTGTCTACTTGTAAACAGGTGGAGCTCCAGCGCCGCTGGTCAGTTTAGTTGGGAAGAAGCAGTACAAGCGCTGTGCACGAGATCTATACTTTTTTCTTCAGGTAACGCAGCTTCCTGTAAAAGCTTTTTTAATGCTTATACGTCGAAACAAAACTAGTTCCACGTAGGAGTTCTTTTAAATTTGGTCAAGCCGGTCCAGGTATACCTGCTCAATGGCAAAGCGACTTCCCAGTTCTCACAAAGCCGCTGTCTGGCAGAGCGACTTTGTGACTAGCTAATAACCATTAAAAACCCTACTGTGTCGCTTCATGGACTTTTAAATTTGCAAATTAATACTTCAGCGCTGAACCAAAACAAGCTCTCTCTAAAGAAGAGCTCAAACCCGTCTAAGAGCCACATGTGAGTATCCCATACCGAAGAAAGAAGAGTTGATCACTTTGTAAGGCATAGGAGCTACTCGTACATTTTAGGATGAAACCTTTTTTAAGCTTATGAATTCTCACCTCCTTGTAAGTGTGGCTCAGGTTTCGATCACACATTCTTTGATTATTACTACACTCAATAGTATATACTACGGAGTATATACTATGGAGATAAAGCTGACAGAAAAAAGTACGCCCCAAATGCCTCTGTATAGATTCAAACCTGTGCACCCATAGTGACATTGAATGTTTGAACGAAATGGACTTTTGTTATATATTGATACACGTAATCTCATACTCCGTATTATAAACACACTTGATGTTATATACTTCGTATTTAACAGCACCACGTGCATTTGTGGGAAGTTGCTCAGCCACGGAGCAGCTTGTGCCCAAACCAGTTTAAAAAAACTTATCCTATGTGGTCCCATTATTGATTATTTGTTCGACACAATACCAATATGTTAATATATTTATTTTTTAAGCATTATAAAGAAAAACCGTTTGCTTTCCATCCTCTTAACCAGTCCATAATTTCACAGTAGTTTCACTTGGTCAGTTGAATTTAAGATGTAGCTTCTAAGAAGTTTATTTCACATATGCAGTCGTCAGTGTGCCTGAAACAAGTCGCTTATGCTATTTTGGAGAGCTTGCTTGTGTCGGTCTTTCCTGAGTTGAAGGATCTTATTACTGATATTCATCAGAAGACACAGGTTGAGCCTGTGGAATAATTGAGAACACTCATCTGGTCTAGCATTTAAGAAGTTTTAGTTTTTTGGAAGCATGTTTTGCTCAAAGCAATGCCTTTTGTTCCTTGCAAGTTGGAAGCATAATATTTGCTCTTTCATTTGAGTTGGGACGTAATCTGACCGTGATGACCGATGAAAGGGGAGAAGAAACAATTTGAGATGGGTGTTTGCAGGAGCAATATTAGATTTTGTATTATTTTTTGGTAGAAAGGGTTGGAAAGCGTATCAGTGTTAGAAATGTACAGGTTTTGTGAAGTTCCTTTTCAGAATGTTCTCTATTTTTTTATTTTTTATTTTTTATTTTTTATTTTTTTGTATTACCCTTAGGTTTATTTTACACATGTAAATGCCTAGGTCGATGCGTTCATTCATCATACAATGTGAAAATTGTACAAACTTTGCAGTTAGTAGAGTTGAATGCATTCATCAGTAACAATCTAAGGACTGTAAGGTAGAATTGTAGGAACTGGACGGCGAGAGATGTTGAGGAGTACCATCTGGTATTGTTTTGTACTGTTGTCTATATATATTGTATCGTGAGTTTGCGGAATTGTGGTGTCTAAATGGTTGTTTAGCTTAAATTTGATTTCAAAGCTGTAGGTGGCTGGGGAGTTTATTTCAGCGAAACTACTCTTGCTGTTTCCTTATCTGAGAGCTGACCTTAGAGAGTAGAGACTCGACAACTTGAATTTTGCAGAAAAATACCCGTTTTAAATCCCTATTCTGGGATTCTTGATGCAATTTTCATCCTGAGTTATGTCGAGACCTTGACATTTTCATGATTTCTCGTGTCATTAAACATGAAACAGGAGCATCACAATTACTGTATCTCGGAAGTCAGAAGGCTCGGAACATTTAACATTTAACATTTAGTTTGCTTCAGCAAAGGATACAGTTGATTCTTGATTTCCTGTATCATTAAACATTATCAATATCTAAATTTTAATACATGAATTACCTAAATGCATCAATCAGGAGCATCACTATTACATCTCAGAAGGCTCGGAACCACCATGAAAGACGATTACCAGACGATAATACTCGTCACAGTTTGCTTCAGCAAAGGATACAGTTTGTCACAATGCCTCCAAGCTCCTCAAACCAAGCCCATTCCACGCGGCTGCTTCCCATAATTCCTGCTCTTGTTTTCACTCCTTCCGACTAATACTCGTTCCCCGTCGCCTGCATGTATGTTATCCTTTCCCCTCCTGCTGGCCTCTACCTTCTCATCTGCCATCTTCCCCCTCACACTGCAACCACCTTGTTCCTTTTCACATCCGCTTACCCCAAATATGATGACGTCGAATACATGGAGTCCATTGTATTTGAACACCACAAAGTCCCCTGCTTCTAGTGAATTGTCCATCACAAACCTGGACCATCCTTCTTGTATGTACAAACCATCTTCCACTTCGGCCACTGCCACTGCCCAAAGCTTACCAGATCGGCTTTTCAACACCACTTTCTTAGGTATCTTTTCGTTTATATTCTCAAGAAAAGCATCTGGGATCTTCTGTTAAAATTAAACAATTGTGAATATCACTGCTGTGGTTGTCTAATCTGGCAAACACAAATTCTCCTTGAAGACATGACATATCCGTCACAAGGAGAAGACGGATACCATTTTATCTCACAAAGTAAC